>CAUDMG010002426.1:535000-607500 GCA_958450375.1 Homarus gammarus | reverse complement strand
TCAGTCACACTGTATCCATTCCTTATTATTTATTACTTTCACTGTACTGTATCCATTCATCATTATTCATTACTTTTACTGTACTGTATTTCATTGTAGATTTTTTATTAAAAAAAAAAAAAAAAAAAAAAAAAAAAAAAAAAAAAAATAAAATTTTTTTTTTTTTTTTTTTTTTATCTATGTCGGACTTACGACCTGGATTTGGGTCCCTAACCCCGTCGTAAGTCGGGTTCTAGGTGTATATATACACACACACACAGTATAGTCTGGATTTAGTCAGATTTTCTTTACGCGTATGGTCATTTACGCGGTGACTTGCCAGAATGAAATGTTTTAATTACGCATTAAATTTCATCATTTACGTGGGAAGCGGCGCGGGCAGGGCGAGCACATGGTCGCCCAGCCATCAAAACATTACCGAGTTCTTCACCCGCCACCCACCACAGCCGGCCCAAGTCAGTGATAGTGAGGATATGGACTTTGAGGGGTTTGACAAGGAGGCCCTGCAAGCCTCCGTGGTGGATAGTGATACAATTGATACAGGTGAGGGCCAATAATCTACCCTCTGTCTTGGAACCAACCCCCTATCCCCGTGTGCCCAGCCATCTTTTCTACTAACGTAAGTGTTAAAAAACCTAATGTTATTGATATTTCTCTTAATTATAAATTGTGTGTGCATACCATCATAAAATTAAGATGATATTTTTACTACAACGTAGGTATTGTGTCAAAAAAAGTGGAGTTTGGGGGTAGGCCCAGTCTCTATTTCATTTAATCCCATATGTTCTGTTATTTCATTTACGAGTTTCTCGTTTTACGTGGGCCTCCACGGGTTCAATTGACTGCGTAAATGCAGACAACACTGTGTATATATATATATATATATATATATATATATATATATATATATATATATATATATATATATATATATATATATATATATATATATATATACTGTATATATATATATATATATATATATATATATATATATATATATATATATATATATATATATATAATATATATATATATATATATATATATATATATATATATATATATATATATACTTCATTTTTAGTCCATTTAACACGCGGACTTTGAACATACAATCAACGACCTCACCAGCAAGGAATCGAACCCTCGACCTACTGGGTGTGACTAGGGAGCGCTTACCGGCTAGGCCACAAGGGTGACCTTAAAAACATGAGGTCAGGTCATAATGATGACATCCACTAATCCCCACACCAACACACACGTAGAGGAGCTTAAGAGAAGGGTGGTGACATGTCCTTGTGGCCTAGCCGGTAAGCGCTCCCTAGTCACACCCAGTAGGTCGAGGGTTCGATTCCTTGCTGGTGAGGTCGTTGATTATATATATATATATATATATATATATATATATATATATATATATATATATATATATATGAGTACCATCCTCGTAAGTCGCAATATTTTATTAAGATATAACCTTTATAAGACAAAATTATGTTACAGTGTTTTATTGAAATATACTGTTGTGTGCAGTAATTTTTATACAGTATAACAACTGAAAATATGAAGAGACAAGACACACTACATAGGTTGCATGTGTGTCTGCCATGACAGCTGTTTTGTCCTGTTGTTTAAAGGTGTTAAATAATAAAGTTGCTAGTGGAACGGTTCGTGACCAGGGAGTGGGAGTTATTAGTCTGGGCTACTCATTGACATTTATTAAATGTTAGTACTGTATATACAATAAACATCCTTTTCCTCATATCCTGTGATTGGCTCACGCTGACATGAGTCTGTCTACGTGATACAGTTACCAGATAATGGGTTATCAAACAAATATGATTCTACTGTACAGTACTTCGTAAACTTGTACAGTATTTGTATTCTCATCATAACTGCCTCATCAAAGTGAGAGTATGCAACATCATTGATTGGAACTACCAGAGCAGGAGTTGGGTGGTGGAGGCGGGGAGGGTGAGGGAGCGGGGAGTCGGGTTCCACCAGCAACTCGATCCAGGGCTGCCGTCATGTCCAGTGTATAACATAGAAACTGTATTAATATTTAACACCTTAAAGCAACAGCCGTATCGCCTTGGATCAAAATTGCACATATGATAATACAGTATAAGTACAGTATTTTAATAATAATAATATTTTTTTATCCAGTTTAATCTCACTGATTGGCACAAGTGAGTTACAGAGTGGTCCCTCATTTAACGAAATTTCGGTGAACGAATTACCTTCCATAAGAATCTTCAATTCGGTCAACGAAATTCTTACGAAATCATGTCAACATGCTTTGGCTTGCTCACCAGCTGGAAGATTAGTCCGCCAATACAGTAATCGGTTCTAGGGCTTATATTCGTTTCCATCGGAGTAAATATCAAGAAGGTTGTGTTATTCAATATTTTTCCAAGTTTTATATTAAAATTATTAGGCGTTTTAACACTTATTTAACCTAATTGCAGTACAGGGAACTAGTTTTTGGTGCGCCCATCAGCCACTTCACTCACCCACCAAGGCGTTAGTTTGTGTCTCTGTTCAGTGGAGGAAACATCTTGCTTGTGGCTCTCTTGAACACAGAGTATTTTCACGTTTTTACAGTACAATTATTGGTCATTCTGAAATTTATTTAACATATTGACAATATATAGTGCAGTGCAGTGTTGATTTAAAGAAAATAATCTTGAATTACATCTAGTGTACTTAAAATTTTATTTGTGAAATGACGGCATCAAGCATGGGGTTATTTCTCTTCCATCCCCACTTCCTTCTCTTCTCCCTTCTCCTCCACCCCCACTTCTAATTCCCATCATCATCATCACCAGGAGCCTTCTACATACACACCTCAAAGTAAGTGTACTTTATTGCATTTTTTTTTACTTTGTATGTAATTTTCGGTGAGCTGGAACCAATTACCCAAAATCCCATTGAAACAATGGTTGCAGTTAACAAAATTTTTGGTTAACGAACGACCTTCTGGAACAAAATGTGTTCGTTAACCGAGGGACCAATGTATGTGGTTTGCCAGTTCTATACCAAGCAGCTGCCAACTCAATTATTTTGTTTGTCAAGTTTTTATGAGAAAAAATATGTGGTGCTCACTTCCTGATTATTTTGATTGCTAATTAATCCTTTCACTCATTGCCTTATCTATTTCACTCTGGCTACCGTCGCACGATTTTCTTCAGCTGGGGAGAAGGTCCATCTCATAGTCAAGGGATTAAACAAAACTTTGCTGCTTCTACAAGGTTTAAATTCAACATATGTACCCAATAATCCATAAAGGCCCCATTTTGCAGAGGAAAACCTTACTTCAAACAAGAATTTATACCCCTCTCATCCTTCAGTATTTTCATCTGGCTAACACTAGATGACTACATTCAACCGAGGAAATCCTGTCAGTATTGTGGTGCCAACTGTACCAGGTAGACTTACCAAGTCCATGAACCATCACCAGGTAGACTCACCAGGTACATGTAGTTATCAGAAAGTGCTGGTAGTATTTTGACCTTCATCATGGTGTGATCAATGGCAGTTTGAGAGCTGTGATGTTTACCTCCACCCACGTTGTACCATGCGTTGGCTGAAAGTAATACAGCATAAATGTTTACCTCCATCCAGTGGCATGTCCAAGGGGTGGCTATTGCCCCCGGAAATCTGATTGGCCACCCCAGTGCCCCCCCCCCCCCCCACTCAGAAGTGGTGAGATGTGTATGGTGATAGGTCATTGAACAAATAAATTAATTCAACTTCGAGTGCAGTGCAATAACTATTATATGGTACACACTGTTCAGTTAAGTCTGCCATTGGTAGAAATATAAGAAAATAGTTGCCGGTCAGCTGAGCAGGAAGCCGGGAGTTCTGTTTACACAGGCACTAACCGCGTGCAATGATTTTTGAGGTAAGAAATTAATATTCTCAGGTAGTCATTGCAATTTTTGAGTGCCTGAATATTGAATATATTATTTTTAAGTAGTTCTTGCAACTTTTTGAAAACTCCTTGGGGATACTATGTTGATATCCAACATACAGGTACTACAATCACCTTCACTTGGCCTAGTTAGGGCGGTGGATTTGGTTGAAGCACATCAGGATACAATTCAGAAGTACAGGAAAGAGTCATTTGTTGAGGAGCTATGGAAAGGCACTGTAGACACTACTAATCAGTGTAATGTTGCTGTTGAAAATGCTGAGAAGAGGTCACTGCAGAACTGGGTGGGTCTATTGTAACATCCACAATAGGTGTAATGTTGGTGACAAAGACAACTTCAGGAGGAGGATATTCTACCCCATTGTGGACACCATTGTTTATGGGTGGATTATTACCTTAGCATGTATCCTTATTACTCTTATATGATTATTAGGTTACTGTGGTGTGACCTCATTTGGACATAACTGGTTGGGAATAGGCTTGTTTCAATATATAAAATGCATTTTTTATTCCCTGAAAATATGATAGGAGGAAAACTGAACAGCAGATGCATCTTGAGTTATCTTTATTCTTCAACAGGTTTAAGTTGGTACTATTCTAGTCATTTTACTTTACAATTATAGAAGACACTTTGAAAGTGAAATTAGTGTTGTATGCTTATATATCATCCTGGCCTTGAGTTCAAACATGGAAAAAGATAATGTTATGAGTTTTGAAATTGATGTATGAATTATTTCAATAGGAAGATGTACAAACCTAACTTGAAGTATTAAATTGATTGAACCGCTGTATTTACACCTTTCCATCACCTGGCATTCATTTGAAATTTTATATGCCCTGTCCCCCCCCCCCCCCCAACACATATCGGGTCTGTGTCCCACCTTGGGCACCCCATCCAAAATGTCTTGGACACACCACTGCCATCACCCATGTTGTACCAAGTGTTGGATGTACAACATAAATGTTTACCATCACCCATGTTGTACAAAGTGTTGGATGAAAGTACTGTAATACCATACAGTACAGGTAGAGTCACCTCAGTACCATATACAGGTGCTGTACACTATTTGTATATTGTCACCAGCTTTTCCTACCGGTACAATACAGTATAAAGTTTTAAGCTCCCATGCGTTTCCACTATGATAAAGTAAAGTGAAGCCGTGTGACCAGCAAAGAAGATTCAAACTGTAGGTGTGAGTGTGGAAAGGATAAAGGGTTGAGCATCACAGCTGGGACTAGGCAGCATGACAACTGGGCTGTGTTGCTGAGGCAAGTGATGAGGCAACCAGAGTGATGCAGTGTGTAAACTAATTGTATATTTTTTATGCTTTCATTTTTGTTATTTACTATATGTTTCTGTTAATGTTTTTATGGATACAATTTTAAGTTTTAATGTTACAGTGTACAGTTTAAGCTACTTTTTGGGGTAAAACTAGTTTATGTCTAATAAAGCTGATCTTACTGTAGAGTATATCAGAAGCACAAACTGGAAAACATCCCTTAATACAAAGAAAAATATGATACAGCAGGTAAAAAATACAACTCCCTTTACCTAATAATCTTCAAGTACTTACATGCCACATACTGTATACTGTACAGTCAAGTGTCCAGAGAACTTTGCCTGCAACTGTGCATTTCATTTTGTATATTCCTTGTCAACATACTGTACTGTATAATGTGTCATAGTATCTGAGTAATAATGAATTAAATGTTCAGATTCCCAATTTTCATTACAAATACTGTTATAGCATATGACCAAACATCCTCATAATCCCACACTGAAAAATAACAAGGCTCATACAGTACAGTACAGTAATGTATATAAATGTTCATAAAACATTATTAGATCATGTATAAAAATAAATGTCAGAGAAATTGATTTCAAAAGTCAAGTGAAAAAGGAAGTAAATCACGAATATGTTTGCAGCCAGAGATGGTTATGGGAAGCTTGGGTAGTTAGTACAGTAATGGTTAACCTCATCAGTTAACGAATGCCTCGGTTAACGAAATTTCGATTAACTAATTACCTTCCATAAGAATCTTCAATTCGGTTTACGAACAAAAATTCGGTTAACGAAATTCTTACCAAATCATGTCAACATGTTTTCGCTTGCTCACCAGCTGGAATATTAGTCCGCCAATACAGTAATCGGTTCTAGGGCTTAAATTTGTTCCCATTTGAGTAAATATCAAGAAGGTTGTACTATTCAATAATTTTGCAAGTTTTATATTAATTTTTTTAGTAATTTTAACACTTATTTAACCAAATTGCAGTACAGGAAACTAGTTTTTGGTGCGCCCATCAGCCACTTGACTCACCCACCAAGGCGTTAGTTTGTATCTCTGGTCAGTGGAGGTAGCATCTTGCTTGTGGCTCTCTTGAACATAAACTATTTTTACGTTTTTACAGTTTTGCAATTATTGGTCATTCTGAAATTTATTTAACATATTGACAATATATAGTGCAGTGCAGTGTTGACTTAAAGAAAATAATCTTGAATTACACCTAGTGAACGTAAAACTTTATGGGTGAAATGACGGCATGAAGCATTGGGTGATTTCTCTTCCACCCCCACTTCCTTCTCTTCTCCCTTCTCCCATCATCATCATCAACCAGGAGCCTCTACATACACACCTCAAAGTAAGTGTACTTTACTGCATTTATTTTTACTTTGTATGTAATTTTCGGTGAGCTGGAACCAATTACCCAAAATCCCATTGAAACAATGGTTTCGGTTAACGAACGACCTTCTGGAACGAATTGTGTTCGTTAACCGAGAGGCCACTGTATTTAATTTTGGCTTATACTGTACTAGATGATTTTATTGGGTAGAGAGAGACTCCTCGTACCCAAGCAGTCAATAATCTATCTCCACTAAGCCCTTCACTATGGGGCATCATTTGTAATACTGTACTTCATTTGGCGAATGACAGATGATTTCATTGAGCAAAGCGTTAAGGTTTAAAATAGCTTTCCAAGGTTAGCTTAAGAACATATGAATGGAGGAAACTGCAACAGGCCTATTGGTCCATACTAGGCAGTACCATTTACACCGAACCCCTATCGCTCACATATCTGTCCAACCTATATTAGAAGCTTCCCAGCAAGTATTCGAGTCAAGATTGTAATGTTATGTCATTTATTGTAAGTCAGCTTCAAGGAAATGGATCATTTTCATTTTAAATTGAATAAAATTCACTATCCTTTAGTTCATATCAAGTCACTCACCAACTTTTATTAGGCTATTAGAGTACAGTACAGTACAGTACATAGTTTCAAATACTTTACTATCTGCAAGTTTTCTTTTTATCTGCTTGGAATAAATGGGTTATTATCCACTTTAGAATGATGGCTTAAGTCATCATATTCAAAGGTGTGTTATAATTATCAAAGGGCTATGTATAGAGTATTCTTCATAGTAACTTTTAAGTGTTTATTATATATCCTGCTAGATCTTTGACAATAATTGAAATTAAATGAACAATTCAGACGAAGAAACTATTTATTCACGCTTGAAAAATTTTATCTATACAAAATACCTCGAAAATAGGCAGCAGTGAGGGTCTGGACAGCCCGCTCTGGCAACAAGGAAGATGCAAACCGAAACATTCAATCAACATCTGTTATTCACACACTGTAAGAAAAAGAAAAATATAATTTACACAGGAGACTGAAGAAGTAAGTTTGCTCTTACACTCAACACAACTTGAGAGAGAGAGAGAGAGAGAGAGAGAGAGAGAGAGAGAGAGAGAGAGAGAGAGAGAGAGAGAGAGAGAGAGAGAGAGAGAGAGAGTCAAGGATGATGCAATACTAATATGTCTCTTATACTGTACAGTACTGTACTCCTACCAAATTAACTTTATTCAATCTTATGTCACTTATTTACCCCCGTAGTTTTAAATGCCACTTTCCATTGACGGGGATCTTCGTGTATATTATCAGTTTTAAAATAAAATTGAGTCGTGAAAGACACCGCACTATAGCTCTCAAAGGGGAGGTGTGGCGGTACTGTATTACATAGTGTTAAAAGATTTTTTTATTTATTTATCCTGAACACTAATCTGCATACACCCACTTCAGTCCGGATGATGCTGTTTTCAGCGTTTCATCCACAAGAACACTTCCCAGCAACCATTCCATACCCACCACCCCCACCACTTCCAGGATGGAGGTATAGCACAGTACATTATTTTAGGCTTAGTTAGGTTGGTCAGGTAAAGTATGGAGAGGTCGCTGATAACCATTCCGTCCTTTAGTGTTCAGTCAGTTTCTGTGAAGCTTTTGTCAACAGTTCAAGCACCACAAATGGTGTTATGGTAGGCAAAGGACATTTATTTACATTAAGAACTAAGGCTAATATAAAAATGCAAATCCTGTGAAGCAACAACAACTGGTCTCCATACCTTCAAGGGCTTTGATAAATAACCAAAAGTTCCTGATGTTTGTCTCCTTTATGAACACAGAGGGTCGTTGCTGATAATACACCACACATAATTAAGGGATGGTTAATGTCACTTCCCTTAATTGCTCATTTATAACTAAGTTCAAAGTAATTTTTGTCAGAGATCAAAAAACAAATTTGTTAAATAGAAGTAAATTTTTTTGTATAACTTAAAGCCAAGTGGGTGCAACTTTTCTTCTATTCTGCAAAATATTGACATAATAATGTAACACTTAACAACAGGGGTCCGGGTTATCCAGCTACCTGACATAAAATCGGTATAGAAGAAAACTTATTTGGTATCTCAAAAATAACCCAAATCAAGTACCGTACAGTACTGGTACTGTATAGGAAAAGCAATTTATTCCATTTGGATTATTTCCTTGATTTGTAATTCTTTTAATATTAGTTTGGCAACACACACATGTTTCCTAGTTTCATCCTTTCCATACAAATCAATATTTACAGGAAATATTACATTAACCACTTTTGTATGGGGTCCCCTCTCAGTTGATTAAAATCATCTGGTGTTAGCCAAATAAAATATTAAAAGCCGCATCCCCACAGTGGAAGAGCTATAAAATATATCGTAAATAAATTGGACCAAAATAACTTACCTTTCCTAGGATGGAAGAATAGTATTTTAAGGTTAAATCATGCAGGTTAGGTTTCATTAGCCAGGTATGGAAAGGTCGCTGGTTGCCGAGATGCATTCCGCAAATAGTCAGTTGCCGGAAAGTACTCGGGTATATATTCTGAAATGACCTAACAACCTGACCAAGGGCCTCTGCCCCTGGACCCCCAGGCATGTATAAGTGGTTTGCACGAGAAACGTCATAAAAGAAAAGTGTTTTAAAATTGTCTAAACATTTGATTGCAACCATAAAATTCTCAAAAAATTTTCGGTTGCAACTGAAAGAATACCAGGCACGGAACATCATTAGCCACAGGAATAGCTGGAGAAAACCTAAAAAAATACAAATTTAATCCCTCCAACTAATTAATGTTATTCTTAAGGTCAGAAACACGTTTTCTTCTACTATAGATAATTTGGTTACCCGGTTAGGTTAACCTTGTCTTTACCTGCTCCGTCAGTGTCCTTCACTGTGGTCTATGTTGAACTACTCATGTAATGCAGCTACCTTTACTGGCTTAAATCTATACTGAGTTACATATTATAACTAAACATACAATAGGATCGGTTATTGATGTTGTCAAACATTAAAATTTCCCTTTGACGTTCAACACGTCATACAACAACACTGATACAACTTATATAATTAGTTAATACAAGCTGTATTATCTCATAATACGCTTATTACTATAATTACCTTAAAGTTTTGGACCAGAGTAGCCTTATCTTGGTTCAGTTTACAACTAATAGACGACAACCATCTTGAGTCTCCACAAAATTCGTCACTACTCGTACAATGTTGTTTATTACTACGAACAAAACATTAAACGCTCATTTCTTATCTACTGTAGTGAACTACACGAGAGCCTGGGAACTCCGTGTTTTCTTGTATATATATATATATATATATATATATATATATATATATATATATATTATATATATCTTGATAAAATCACACGGGAAAAGGGAAACAACGGAATACCTTAGCTTTCGTCTTTATTCAAGACATCTTCAGAGGTCAGTTGCCTCTGAAGATGTCTTGAATAAAGAAGAAAGCTAAGGTGATCCTGTAATGGATTTCTCCCCTACAAACGCTGTTTGTCGCTGAGTAGCCGACCCGCGAATTCCCCAGTGTATGCCTCCTGGTTTAGGTCAACCAGCGCCGCCTTACATGACGGAGGTCAACTACTAAGCCACGCCTACCTCCGCTATTTAAGACCTGACCTCATGGTGACCTCTCTCTTCTTCTAGCTACAGCCGCAGCAAGCTACACCACCTCCTCCGCCGCTGCCTGGCGGCCCTCGCTCCCGCCGGCGAGCATGGCGACCCACAGGCTGGTCCTCCTCTGAGCATCCTCACCAACCAGCTCTCTCTACATCACGCTTGTAACCAAGCTGTCCACTTCCCAGCACCAAGCTGCATTGTACATCCAATACAACATGTATACAGAGAGCACATTGTGAGTTTCCTTTCTTCATCCCATCCTGAGCGAACCCAAACATCCCATACCCCACAAATGGTGACCCCCGGAGATTTGCACTCACACAGGATGGAGGAG
This sequence comes from Homarus gammarus, assembly GCA_958450375.1. Lineage (NCBI taxonomy): Eukaryota > Metazoa > Arthropoda > Malacostraca > Decapoda > Nephropidae > Homarus > Homarus gammarus. Next base: position 596,926 of record CAUDMG010002426.1, on the reverse strand, counting down.
AAACAGATCACGCTCCCAGTCTTCAAGCAACATGGAAGACTGGCTTATGCACCCAGAAGCAGCTCTCATCGGCTCTACAGCTACTGTCTCAACACCGCAGGTTAGACACCCTAGAGCAGCACTGCTTCTCTAAGCAGACACCAGCTCCTCTTCCTGCCCCAAGCACCACGTTCTACCGACCCCAGCACACTCGTCCTGCCTCAGACGCCGCCCCTGGCCCAGCAGTACCCCCTGCCACTCCTCCTGATGCAGCCCCTGCTCCTGATGCGGCCCATGCGCCTGACGCGGACCCACACACCCCTCTTTTCTCCCTCAGGTACTCCCTTCTACTGTCCTGCACCCTGCTGCTGTCGTGGACCCAGCTGCAGTCACAAGCCCTCACCCGCTTCTGCTGACGCAGCCCCTGCTCCTGACCCAGGCCCACACACCCCAGCAGGCGCATCTGACGACTCTGTACCTGCCGTGAGGGAAGCACAACATTCATCGCCTCCACACACCCTTTTTCTCCCTCTCTACTCCCACAGATATTGTGTATCTAGACAGTTGTCTCCTCTAGCGCCGGCTCATCCACGCCCTCGCCGTTATTGCTCATATGTGGCATGCACCGCCCGTTCTGCCTCACATGTGCAATGCAACCCTGCAGACAACAAGTCTCCTACACAGCCTGGAGGGAAGGGGGGAGTATTGTAGTGGATACCTCCCCTACAGACGCTGTTTGTCGCTGAGTAGCCGACCCCGTGAATTCCCCAATGTATGCCTCATGGTCTATGTCAACCAGCGCCGCCTTACATAGTGGAGGTCAACTATTAAGCCACGCCTACCTCCGCTATATAAGACCTGACCTCGTAGTGACCTGTCTCTCCTTCCAGCTACAGCTGCAGCAAGCTACACCACCTCCTCCACCGCTGCCTGGCGGCCCTCGCTCCCGCCGGCGAGCATGGCGACCCACAAGCTGGTCTTCCTCTGAGCACCCTCCCCAACCAGCTCTCTCTACATCACGCTTGTAACCAAGCTGTCCACTTCCCAGCACCAAGCTGCATTGTACATCCAATACAACATGTCTGCAGAGAGCACATTGTGAGTTTCCTTTCTCCATCCCATCCTGAGTGTGAACCCAACCATCACGTACCCCACAATCCGTTGTTTCCCTTTTCCCGTGTAATTTTATCAGGATTTATCTTATCCACGTTTTCATTGTGGATCTACATGAAATATATATATATATATATATATATATATATATATATATATATATATATATATATATATATATATATATATATATATGCACTTGTACAGTTGGCAGTGGAGGGTGCTAGTTCAGTGGCCAGTGGGGGGCGCTAGTACAGTGGAGGGCGCTCGTACAGTGGGCAGTGGAGGGCGCTAGTACAGTGGGCAGTGGAAGGCACTAGTACAGTGGGCAGTGGAGGGCGCAGGTACAGTGGGCAGTGGAGGACGCTAGTACAGTGGGCAGTGGAAGGCACTCGTAAAGTGGGCAGTGGAAGGCACTAGTACAGTGGGCAGTGGAAGGCACTAGTACAGTGGGCAGTGGAAGGCGCTGGTATAGTGGGTAGTGGAAGGCACTAGTACAGTGGGCAGTGGAAGGCGCTGGTAAAGTGGGCAGTGGAGGGCGCTAGTACAGTGGACAGTGGAGGGTGCTAGTACAGTTGGCAGAGAGGATAGTTTTCTGGTAGAGCCTAAGAATAATGCTTTTGGCTGGTAGGTCCTAAATATGACGTCAAATAAGTTTTTAAAGAGAAAATTTTGATTGATTTTTGTTATTGAGAATTCATCACACATATAATAAAAACATATTATGGGTGTGAACTACAAAATATAACATGATTCTCATAATAATATCAGCAGGGAAAAAAATGGTCATATTTTGGTAGGGGAAATTATTTCAAATTCTGTAAGTTCATTTATTTTCTCCTCTTTGTCACATATCGGCTTGTTACCATCTTAAGGCAGTCGGTTATGTCTCTGTTTCGCATAATACGGACATTACTGCTGTAACACTTCAAGTGTGTGTTAAGTAAAACAAAAATAAGGATAATACTTTATTTTACTTACGAAACATTACATCACATTTTTTATACACCAAAATAATTACAAACTCCATGAACAGTTGGCTATCTGTTGACCCAGTCAGCAGCAGTAATGAGATGGGTGACTCAGCGGTGTCATCCCACTTGGACAATCGTCTGTCTTATGTGATTTTTACCATTTTTAGTTAAATAATCATGTTAGGTTAGTTAGGTTACATGACATTAAATTGCATACTAACAGACAACCATCCAAGTGGGATGTAATCCAGAGGATCAACTTTGCCAGCAGCAGTAGTGCGATGGATGACTCGGCTAGTAGCAGTAATCAGGTGGATGACTCAGCCAGCAGCATTGAGGGATGATTCAGCTAGCAGCAGTGAGGTGGATGACTCAGCCAACAGCAGAACCTGTTGATAAGAGATTTTTTTTAAGGTCATCATAAAACTACTGACCATATTTGTAATAACTTTCAGAAGCATCAAGAGTATGTCTTGTGTACGGTTTGGAATTAGTGTAAACAATGTCTAAGTAACTGGAAATTTAAGAATGTAGGTTTTAAGACTAGGCCTCTACAAAGGAATAAGATTAATGATCAGACTACATTATTCCATGATGGAATAATAGTGATAATATTAATATCTAATAAGTGAAATTGACATGTAGGTACTGTACTGTATACAGTAGGGTGTGACAGTTGCCCCAACTTTGTCCTACAATGCTGTTCAAAATTTTGGTGTTGCACATTGACATAAAAAATACCCACGTGCAATTTTTTGAAGATTCATGCATATTTGAGTGAGCACCAGCAATTTGAAAAATAGCGATTTTGCTTATACTGTAAGGCATACGCGCCTATATATGAGATTACACAACCATCATAAGGGATATTAACACAAATCATTTGCCTGTCTTAATTAAAAGCTGTTATCACTAACACAAAAAAGTTAATCATTCTTATTCTCTCATGGTACATTAAGGGGCTTTATCATATATTCACAAGGTATTATTTCTCTAGAGCAAGAAACCATGATTTCTGTTCGGAAACAGATGATCGTTTGCGCTGATTAGGAACGCGGAGTCTGTCATTTTCAACTACTTGAAGGACTTCTTGAAAGCGCTCCTCATCCCTGGCAACATGAAGAAAGTCATGGCAAAGTTTTACACCACACTCTGCAGCCTCATTAACGACCTGAAGCTTGTCCACAACCCGTTTCATGTTCAGGTAGTCGTCATGATCCGCCCATTCACTGGCTGGACTATGGAGAAACTGATAGGGCATGCCTAAAATGGAGAAGAACCAGCTTGAGTCAGGCCCAATTAGGTCCACCAGGGCAGTGCCACTTTCTGGGACAGGGGGAAGATATGGATTTCCATAGCCCCCATGACTGAGCCCCACTCTCTTAGTAACTTCAGTGCCTTCATGGCAAAGAAGCGCCTTCCTCATCTCCTTTTTTGTCCTTTCTTGTACTTGGGATGAGAACAAAGCCAGTGGGCCCAACTCTTCAGTCAGGTACCAAGTGTGTCTACCGAGTGCCACACGTGCTTTGTCAAATATTGTGGCGTCATATGGGACAAATTCAGCCAAGGTTTCGACCAAATTCAAGTCATTCAGTGGCGCACTTGCTGGAACGGGACAAACAATCCACCATGGGACAAAAACAGCGACTGTGAACACAGCAAACCGTTCTAACTTGCTGATTTGACTTTTAGTCACAACCTTGGCTTTGGGAAACTGCTCTTTGATCTGGCCTGAAAAAAGAACAATCTTGAGGGTATAGAGCAGTTTAGCCATCCACCTTGCTTTGTGAAGTGCGCCGGGGTAGACCATCGTGAAGTTCACTGGCTCGGATCGTTTAGTTACAAGCAGCAGACAAAGCTCTATCAGCTCCTTGTAGTCGCCATGTGTAAATGGTTGGGCTAGAGATTCACGGAAGAAGTCAGCCATCTCCTGCTGGCGCTCCTCAAACACTCCAGGCATTGCGGGGTAGTAGTATTTCTTTTTTTCATTGTACGCCAGTTGAGAGAAATGGGTCTTGAACCTAGAAATGCAATTATTGGGATTATTGTATTTCGTACTAATCTATAATATTGTTTTAGGGGTATTAAGATTGATATGCTCGATAATTTGCTTGGTGTTAGTATATCTTATAAATCTAATAAAAGAAATTCCACTAAATTTGTTCATTAGATAATAATATTCCTTGTTATTTTGTAAAGCCGACGGTGCTAGCTCAAACATGCACCGATCTCCAAGAAAATGTACAGGGGTGTTTCCTAGATAAATACACAACATTAAAACTTTGAACAGCATTGTAGGACCTTTTTTTGATTTTTGGAGGGCAATGGTCACACCCTAGTATACAGCTCCTCCCCGACTTACGACGGGGTTAGGGACCCAAATCCAGATCTAAAATGGGTGTCTCGTTTTCTTCTCAGCGCCACAAAACTCTCACTTTTAAGCTTGCCAGCCATTTTAAAGTGAATTACAAAGGAAAATTTTCTCTGTGTACTGATGTTGGGACTTGAAAATACGTAATATGACAAAATTTTGGTACGACTGAGGCAGGTCGTAAGTGCAGGTGGTTGTAAGTCAGGGAGGAGCTGTATAAATTAGGCAAATATAGAATTCAGCATGAACCTACTTTAGGCTAAAAGATTTCCAATGCTTTGAAATAGAGACAAAAGTGTTGGGTAAAAATACACAAAATGACCACGAGAAACTTAACATAACTTCACTTTGATCTTGGCAATTGTGTGTTGTTTCATGAAAAAGTATATGTGTTTATATTCAAGGTAATGGCAGTCTGCACCACACTTTGGACACTTTACCTACCGGTAAGTTTACAGAACATCATAGGCCTAGCAAATGTTAATTGCAGAAAGAGCCGATTTAAACTAATGGTTTATTCCAAGGCTTAACCAACAATAAAGAAACTGTTTACTTATGCCTTTTTTCTGGGGTTTTATAAGTTTTTGTTAATTTTTATTACTTACAGATGGTTTTAATGATTTATAGTAAATTTGGAAAAGAACATATGATAGGGTGAAGACAAAAGTACTATGGGAGGCATTACAAGTGTATGGGGTGGGAGGAAGGCTATTAAGTGCAGTAAAAGCAATCTATGAGAACAGCAGGACAACAGTAAGAGTAAATGGGAAAGAAAGAGAGAGATGGCTGTATACATGAATGTGAACAATTGTACACTGGTGTAAGTGGTGATTATATAGGCTTTCTTACAAGGCTCATTATAAGGGAGCCAGGTTGCCACTGTCCAGTACGTATAACTGGTGACTGCTTCTGTCTATGGGTGAGTCAAGTTACCACTGCCCATCTCTCTCTCTCCCTCTTCTACTGTACAGTACTTAAATGAATACTTTAAAACTTTCATCTGTAAAAGTAGAATAGTTTTCCATGCATTAAGATGAACTTAAACTTATTTTTTTCCCTTTAAGCATGTAGGATAAGTCTGGATTACTGATCAAAGCTTTTTTTTTTTTCAAATTTGACTTTTGCACTGTGATTTTTTTTAAATAGAAAAGAGTATAAGTGATTGCTAAATCATCGTGAATGTAATGTTTATGATTAAAAGCATATTAAAAAAAATATAAAAAGGCTACAAATACTTAAAACTTAAAAAAAAAGGGACATTAAAAAAACAAATTAAACACTGGTTTTATCAACCCTGGTTTTTCAAGGTCACTTTTTGGGGTTTATGTGTTACTGTGGATGTAATTCAGTAGTTAGACACATTAAATTTCAATTCTGAGCAAAAGTGTTTTGGGCCTAAAATCCTGAAAGAGGTAAGTAAGACTTACCGTTTTGGCCATCATCCTGATCTCACCAATTTTGTTCACAATTTGATATCAGTATAATTACTTGTCCAAAGGACATTTCAAAAATTTTAATAAAGCCACCTAGCACCATACTGGGAAAGTTTTGAAGGAATAAGAGAAGTAAAGTACAGCAGTAACTCGTACAGTACAGTACTGTATATCATTCTGTTGGACACATACAGTACTGTACTTGTTTCCAACACCATGGTGCCTTAAACACTATCACCCATATTGTTCACTCTTATAAACTCTTTCCTTGTGGCATATGGTAGCTGGAACCAAGAGCAACACACACACACTCCTCTCACACATTCTCCCTGTGTGTCTGATCTCACCGTGTGTGTTGTGCGTTAACACTGGGAAATGACTCAAGTCTTCTTGGGTCCGATGGGTCCTGCAGCAGCATTAGCTCGAAGAACAGCTCCAGGAGATGGATAAGGTCGCATCTGGAACAATGGTCCACTGGCTGTTACATCAGCCCCGGTGCGTGCTTCATTTCTCTGAGGAAGTCCTGATGCCCAAGTACCCCTGAAAGTACAATGTAAAGGTAGGACACAAAGATGTATGTATGACTCGTCCTCCAGTGAACCTTTAATTGCTGGCTAAGGATTCCCTATTCTGCCTCACGTATGTGAAGATGGCCACTGTCCCTACAAATAACTTCCACTGATAATGGCCACCGTCCTTACAGATAACTTCCACTGATAATGGCCACCGTCCTTACAGATAACTTCCACTGATAATGGCCACTGTCCTTACAGATAACTTCCACTGATGATGGCCACCGTCCTTACAGATAACTTCCACTGATGATGGCCACCGTCCCTACAGATAACTTCCACTGATGATGGCCACTGTCCTTACAGATAACTTCCACTGATGATGGCCACCGTCCTTACAGATAACTTCCACTGATAATGGCCACCGTCCTTACAGATAACTTCCACTGATAATGGCCACCGTCCTTACAGATAACTTCCACTGATGATGGCCACTGTCCCTACAGATAACTTCCACTGATAATGGCCACCGTCCTTACAGATAACTTCCACTGATAATGGCCACCGTCCTTACAGATAACTTCCACTGATAATGGCCACCGTCCTTACAGATAACTTCCACTGATGATGGCCACCGTCCCTACAGATAACTTCCACTGATAATGGCCACCGTCCCTACAGATAACTTCCACTGATAATGGCCACCGTCCTTACAGATAACTTCCACTGATAATGGCCACCGTCCTTACAGATAACTTCCACTAATAATGGCCACCGTCCTTACAGATAACTTCCACTGATAATGGCCACCGTCCTTACAGATAACTTCCACTGATGATGGCCACCGTCCTTACAGATAACTTCCACTGATGATGGCCACCGTCCCTACAGCTAACTTCCACTGATGATGGCCACCGTCCCTACAGCTAACTTCCACTGATGATGGCCACCGTCCCTACAGCTAACTTCCACTGATGATGTCCACCGTCCCTGCAGCTAACTTCCACTGATGATGGCCACCGTCCCTACAGCTAACTTCCACTTATGATGGCCACCGTCCCTACAGCTAACTTCCACTGATGATGGCCACCGTCCCTACAGCTAACTTCCACTGATGATGGCCACCGTCCCTACAGCTAAGTTCCACTGATGATGTCCACCGTCCCTATAGCTAAGTTCCACTGATGATGTCCACCGTCCCTACAGCTAAGTTCCACTGATGATGTCCACCGTCCCTACAGCTAACTTCCACTGATGATGGCCACCGTCCCTACAGCTAACTTCCACTGATGATGTCCACCGTCCCTATAGCTGAAGATGGCTGCCATTTAATGAATAAACCAGAAGCATATTATCAAAGTTTCCTGATATATATGATACTCTGTACAGTACAATATTGTAATATCTAACAATACATTGCTTTGTGGTGAATTGTTTCAAATCTGATCACAGTTAGTAAAGTTATGATAGACAAAGCAGTGTTATGGATGGAGCCATCTACAGTAGTGAGGCCACAAGTAAGAAAACAACAAAAAATACAAAAAAAAAACTTAGTTGAAAAAAGATCTTAATGAATCCAAAGAACTGGTAAATGTTTGTGTGCGCAGAAATATGTCTTCTATGGTAGGTTTATAACACGAGTAAATTTTGTTCATGTAAATACTGACAGCTACATCCCCATCCAATTGGGTTTGCCATTTTTTATTTATTTTCGCTTTTTATCAGCTGGTGTATTTTGTACAGTATTTTAAAAAATGCTGTACTAACACATCCTTTCTGTACAGTCTGCACTAACACACCCTTCCTGTACAGTATTTTGAGGAATGCTGTACAGGATAACCTCTACACACAAACAACTTTGGAATGACTGTGGTCGTGTCACATCATCTCACCCAAATTAAAATACCTGCCACACTCCCCATACGACGCAGGATCCATGGGGTCTAACTCTTCGGTGGGGGGTTGCCTGCGGCCCCTGCGCTCTTTGCCACGCTCCCTGCTGCCTTTCTCTCGGCTCCGCTCTCGACGGTCGTGATCCCTCTTCTCTCGTTGTGTCGACTCATCGCCAGATCCCTTCAACACAACCAACAATTGTTATTATTTTTTTGGTTATATAATATTGAAATGTTGTAAGTTAACCCTTGATGTTAACTACTGTGAGGAACCTCTTCTGTGTTACTTTATAAGTTAACCAAGATTGTCTTTCAAATGTATACATTTAAGTTTGAATCACCAGAATATTAGCCTCTAGCTTATTATATCTGAGGTTAGGTTTGGTTAATTTAATATAGGCTGAGTCAGTTTAATATCTGTGTATGATGAGTCAGCTGGTACAAGACCCCAAGGTGATGTTAAGTAAAGTAAGGGGAATGTAGTATAATACAGAACATGAATATCAAACAGAGTCTTCCCTCTAGTGTTAGTTTCCTCTGCCATCTTCATTTATTTCATTTGATTCCTTCACCTGAAAAGAAAATATGGAAAAAAAAAATCCTATGGTGCACAGCTTATGAATAACCTTAAGATTAATCACCCGAAAACTAACCTAACCTAGCGGGTATCATTAGGTCCTTTCACCATCAGGTGAAGTATGCTAGGGGCCTAATCTTCAGATGGCCCTAACACAGTACAGTACCCTTTCAGGAGGATGATTACAGTACAGTACACCTTCAGGAGGAGTACAGTACACCTTCAGAAGGAGGAGTACAGTACACCTTGAGGAGGATGATTACAGTACAGTACACCTTCAGAAGGAGGAGTACAGTACACCTTGAGGAGTATTACAGTACAGTACACCTTGAGGAGGATTATTACAGTACAGTACACCTTGAGGAGGATTATTACAGTACAGTACACCTTGAGGAGGATTATTACAGTACAGTACACCTTGAGGAGGATTATTACAGTACAGTACACCTTCAGGAGGAGGATTATTACAGTACAGTACACCTTCAGGAGGAGGATTACAGTACAGTACACCTTCAGCAGGAGGATTACAGTACAGTACACCTTCAGCAGGAGGATTACAGCACAGTACACCTTCAGCAGGAGGATTACAGTACAGTACACCTTCAGGAGGAGGATTACAGTACACCTTCAGGAGGATTACAGTACACCTTCAGGAGGAGGATTACAGTACACCTTCAGGAGGATTACAGTACACCTTCAGGAGGAGGATTACAGTACAGTACACCTTCAGGAGGATTACAGTACACCTTCAGGAGGAGGATTACAGTACACCTTCAGGAGGATTACAGTACACCTTCAGGAGGAGGATTACAGTACAGTACACCTTCAGGAGGAGGATTACAGTACAGTACCTCAGATCTGTCACTCATGTGGTCATCACCGTCTTGATCTTCCTCCTCCTCTACTCCAGTCATCTCGGTATCATTTTCTGAACCTCCCGAGCGATTCTTGCTCAGTTCTGTTGCCATTTCCTTGCGAAGGGTAGCAGCTGAGCGCGACACCTGGCAGCGAGGGTGTCCTGGAGGAAGCCACGACACCAGGTCTGTCTCGGTGTTCCAGTAGTAATAACGTGCACTGTAAACAAACAACATTTTCACAACAGAGAAAAGAAATTAAATTGCAGTTCTAACTCCTGATTAACCCCAAAGTTGTTGTCTGGCATCACAATGTTTTTATTTGTGATACATTAAGAATATTTCATGGATATGGTAAAAAATCCAGAGGATGCTGATGATGATATTCTTATACTTGTGGTCCAGTGTTAGTACAGGAGGAAACTGTAGTACCCAGAGAAAACCTGCCATGTTTGGTAGTGAAGGCCATCCTCCATGGCCCAGTGTTAGTACAAGAGGAAACTGTAGTACCCAGAGAAAACCTGCCATGTTTGGTAGTGAAGGCCATCCTCCATGGCCCAGTGTTAGTACAAGAGGAAACTGTAGTACCCAGAGAAAACCTGCCATGTTTGGTAGTGAAGGCCATCCTACATGGTCCAGTGTTAGTACAGGAGGAAACTGTAGTTCCCAGAGAAAACCTGCCATGTTTGGTAGTGAAGGCCATCCTACATGGTCCAGTGTTAGTACAGGAGGAAACTGTAGTACCCAAAGAAAACCTGCCATGTTTGGTAGTGAAGGCTATCCTACATGGTCCAGTGTTAGTACAGGAGGAAACTTTATTAATCTGTTCATAACTTGGGGACTACCTGTTATGTACTCACATCCCAGGGTAATCTAATACTCACATGCCAGGGTACACTAATACTCACAGGCCAGGGTACACTAATACTTACATGCCAGGGTACACTAATGCTCACAGGCCAGGGTACACTAATACTCACAGGCCAGGGTACACTAATACTCACATGCCAGGGTACACTACAGTAATACTCACATGCCAGAGTCCAATACTTCTTGCCAGTGAGTAGGTAAGATGTACTTGGTCAGCATTTTGGTTCTTTTGCGTTCATAGTCAGAGTTGATTGTTTTGCGTTCATTCCACTGGTCCCGGCACATGTCACTGCACTCATGGTACACATTCCACTTGTTGGGGCAGCCGGCATAACCCTAAAAGATAGATAGAAAGATATTAATACAGTAAAATAGTTGTGCCAGTTTACATTGACTCAGCAAGACAGTGCAGGTATACAAACAATGTACCCAGACAGTGCAGGTATACAAACAATGTACCCAGACAATGCAGGTATACAAACAATGTACCCAGACAGTGCAGGTATACAAACAATATACCCACACAGTGCATGTATACAAACAATGTACCTAGACAGTGCAGGTATACAAACAATGTACCTAGACAGTGCAGGTATACAAACAATGTACCTAGACAGTGCAGGTATACAAACAATGGTAAACAGTAAGCCAATCAGACTAAGAAAAGACAGCAGATGCTTATTTTCAGTCAGGTCCTTTACTTAAGTTGGGGCAGTACCTGTACTACAGTAACCAGTAATAATAATACTAATAAAGATAAAAATATGTACTATAGATGAATACAGAACCTTGCACATAGACTACTGTACTGTACCTGTGTGAGATGTTAAAGGACATGCTGTACATCATAACCTGAAATCAGTATTGCAAATTTCCCAAACAAAATCTCATAGAGGTTTAAAGGATGAAAATATTAACGTCCAAATTGGGGGCGCCGGTGGGTAGAGCAGTACAGCTCTTGCCTCGCAAGCGAGATGTCACGAGTTCGATTCCCGGGCCGGTGGAAAGTTGTTTGGACACACTTCCCAGCATCCCTTAGTCCCTGTTCACCTAGCAGCAAAGTAGGTACCTGCTGTAAATCGAAAGTTGCAAATTCGTATTCAGGGAGAGTTGTTGGAGCTTCCAATAACTTGCTTAAACATAAACCATTGACTCTTCAGGCTTCTACGCCCTTAACTCATGAGACATAAAGGCAAGCATGAACTTAGCATGCTTCCCTGTTGGGCGCTGTAAACACTTCTGCTCTTCACCTTACACGAGGATGTAGGGGGGGGGGGGGGATGGGGAAAAAAAAAAAAAAAAAAAAAAAAAAAAAAAAAAAAAAAAAAAAACGAATGTCCAAGATAACAAAAGTTTTCTTACACTCACCAGGTATGGGTCGATGACTTGAGATTCTACGGGTGTGTAGTTGTGGGAGGTTTGTTGTGGGGTCTCGTCATAATCTTCAGCAATAATTTCTTCCTCTGCCGAGGCTGCAGGCTCAGGCTCGGAAAAAACTGTGGAGACGCTAAAAATAAGTACAACAGCCAGTCTGATAATTGTACAATCTTGTTATTAGCTATATTATACTGGATAATTACCAATGATCCTCCAAACTTTAAACTCTGGATAATTGTTTTTGTTCCACCAATATAATATCAACAACTCTGGATAATTTTAAGGTTGGGATATGTGAGGGTGTTAGAAAAGTTTATTATGATGTGGTACAAAATGTAGAGAGAGAAACACAATATAATAGAGTACAATACCACTTTTATTAACATCTGTAGAGCCACAAAAGGAACTCCTATTCAACTTATACAGCTTGAAAATAAACTTTTTTGAGTTCTTTATGTATCTTGCTTTACCCGCTGGCTTCAATAGTGTTTTGCATAATAAATATTAAAACATGGGAAGATGATCTGTAATTAACCGTAGATAACACTTAAATTAAAACATCTCAAAATGTATATACTGTACTGTACATTGCAATAGACTGATATCACTGTACCATACAGTGCAATAGACTGATATCACTGTACCATACAGTGCAATAGACTGATATCATGTACCATACAGTGCAGTAGACTGATATCACTGTACCATACAGTGCAATAGACTGATATCACTGTACCATACAGTGCAATAGACTGATATCACTGTACCATACAGTGCAATAGACTGATATCACTGTACCATACAGTGCAGTAGACTGATATCACTGTACCATACAGTGCAGTAGACTGATATCACTGTACCATACAGTGCAGTAGACTGATATCACTGTACCATACAGTGCAGTAGACTGATATCACTGTACCATACATTGCAATAGACTGATATCACTGTACCATACAGTGCAATAGACTGATATCACTGTACCATACAGTGCAATAGACTGATATCACTGTACCATACAGTGCAGTAGACTGATATCACTGTACCATACAGTGCAGTAGACTGATATCACTGTACCATACAGTGCAGTAGACTGATATCACTGTACCATACAGTGCAGTAGACTGATATCACTGTACCATACAGTGCAATAGACTGATATCACTGTACCATACAGTGCAGTAGACTGATATCACTGTACCATACAGTGCAGTAGACTGATATCACTGTACCATACAGTGCAATAGACTGATATCACTGTAACATACAGTGCAATAGACTGATATCACTGTACCATACAGTGCAGTAGACTGATATCACTGTACCATACAGTGCAATAGACTGATATCACTGTACCATACAGTGCAATAGACTGATATCACTGTACCATACAGTGCAGTAGACTGATATCACTGTACCATACAGTGCAATAGACTGATATCACTGTACCATACGGTGCAGTAGACTGATATCACTGTACCATACAGTGCTGTAGACTGAGATCACTGTACCATACAGTGCTGTAGACTGAGATCACTGTACCATACAGTGCTGTAGACTGAGATCACTGTACCATACAGTGCTGTAGACTGAGATCACTGTACCATACAGTGCTGTAGACTGAGATCACTGTACCATACAGTGCTGTAGACTGATATCACTGTACCATACGGTGCAGTAGACTGAGATCACTGTATGATACAGTGCAGTAGACTGATATCACTGTATGATACAGTGCAGTAGACTGGTATCACTATAAAATTCATACCTTAAGTCTTTGTTATGCCTCACAGTTTCACAAGGCACCACAACCAGAGGCAAAATTTCTTAATACCTTCTGTGTGCTCCACTTCATGTACAGTCAACTACAAATGTCTATTTGCCTTTCCCCCTGAACCACAAACCCCTAGATTAAGATTCATGAACTTGAAGCAGTAGACTGATACATTATTCTGTCCATAAATGCTTCGGATTCATGAGTCTGAATCTCGGGTTTCATGGTTCAGGAGAGGTGAACAGTTGACTATACAGTACTGTACAAACTTAGTATGTTTACAATTAGCTTATAATCATCATGTACAATACATCAGAAAAACCTGTTTTGTAACAATTTAATAACCATTAGGGTTAGCAGCACTCTACATTGTATATCATGCTATGACATACAATGTTCAAAATAATGTTCATTAAGAATAAACAGCTATTTGACCTTATGTTAGCACACATGGCACAAAAAGAGCAATTGGCCACAACTCTGCTAGTTTGTATTCTATGAGTAATTAAAATGGGGTAGAGCCCCCAGGATGATGAATTAACGAGGTTCAGATGTACACCCAACAAAAACTTCTCCAACACTTGGGCACAATAGATGTGAGAATGAGCAGAATGGGGCGTGTCACTTAGGAATGGTTTCAGATTCTTCATGATTTTTTTTCTTCAGATTGTACAGTGCTTATAGCATTTGGGAAGTTTTTGGTGAGTGTACAGTTTTTTATTTAGGTTAAGATAGGTAGGTTAGGTAGGTTTATCTTATCCCAGATAATTTTACGATTTAATACAGAAGTCACTGTACTATATGTTTGTACAGTATGTAAAAAATAGTTACAGATGAGTGAATATTGTACTGTAGTACAAGTATATAATTTATAGCAAACAAAAATATGACAACTGCAACACATTCACTCGATTTGTGGCTTTTTTTGAGGTAAGGAAGAACTTCTCTTACATTTAATATTAGTAAAAAAAATAAGTGATTTAGGAACACAAGAACTGTAATACAGTATTAATGTTAATATTTTCTAATACTGTAAGTCATATATTCTCTAAATAAAAATTAGCAATTGTTTGTCTGTCTTTCTCATCCCTCTTATAATTACTCTGTATAAGTAATTGTTGTATTTTTAGTTTCTCTCTATGGCCATTATATAACCTGTAGTGGGCAGGGCATAAAGAATGGGGGAAATTGTGGGGTAAAACGCAGTGAAAACTGATCATATGACACAAAAATTATGTTTTTACATGATTTGTATGTGAAGAATTAATTTTTACAGTAAACACTAACTCTAAAAAATCTGATGAGTCACCGCATATCGTCTTTTTGTTTACAACCAATTCCCTCAGTCCGAGGACTCTTAAGTCCACGAAAAGCATAAATTACACCACAATGCTTCAACAAAGTTAATTTCATTGGTACCAGATATCATAATAAGTACTTACAGTTTAATATGGCCCATCTAGAAAATTAGGTAGGTTTCTTTGGTTGGTTAGGTTAGAATCTAATAAATGATCACCCCCTTTTAAAATACTTACTGGTACTACAGTTTAGTGTTAAGAACATCAGTGGAACAAATGAAGAAAATCGAAAAACTCCTTCTGGTGGTTGCGGTGTTCTCATACATAATGGTAAAATGTTCGTTCCGAGGTCTGTCTTTAAGTGTCAGTTATGAGGTTCCTAAACACTTCTAATTAATGTAGGTATATTTCAGTGTTACTATCACCATCAGTCAGCAGCTTGTTTACCTATGGCTTGTTTCGACTCGGCACGATACATACAATAATAAAGCTTAATGTATTTCTAGCTGTTGCCGATATGATGAACAGGTGTACCAACTTAGTATGATGATGCACTGGGGATAATACGAAAGCACTTCGTCTAGCGTTTCAAATTGTACGTTAAATCTAACGATACTTGTGGGGGATTGTACAATTATTGTGATCACTTAGTTCATGAAGCCTGGCGGACGGGAGGCAACAGTAATAAGGCCGCCACCTTACAGCTCGTACAGTAATACATCACTACTTCACTTACCTGGATCTTTGGGGACATTAATTATTCCCCTCTTAGCTAATTTAGCAGCAAGAGCTGGAGGAAGAGGCATCACGTGTACGTCTGTCTATCTTTCTGAAGCCGCTTGTTTGTATACATCACCACTGCAGGGTTGCCAGATACTTGTGACCAGAGGTAGCGAGAACAGACCTTAAGAGTAGCGGATCTCAATGAAAAGTAGCACAATATATATATATATATATATATATATATATATATATATATATATATATATATATATATATATATATATATATATATATATATATATATATATATATTGTGGGGTTCAGGAACAGCTACATCTTATCAGTTTTCACAGAAGAAATTTGCGATGAAATTCCGGAGGTGGAACTGATATTTAAGGGAAAGGAAGAAGAGAAATTAAAGAATATCACTATCAGAAGAGAGGATGTTCTTAAGAAGATAAATAAATTAAAGAATACAAAATCCCCAGGGCCGGATGAAATTTTTCCTCGACTCTTAAAAGAGTGTAGGGAACAGATTAGCGGACCCCTCGTAAACTTATTTACAAACTCATTAGACACAGGAGTTGTGCCAGAGCTGTGGAAACAGGCAAATGTAGTACCCATATTCAAAAAGGGAGACAGGGCATCAGCGTCAAATTACCGGCCGATTAGTTTGACGTCAGTAGTGGGGAAATTTCTTGAATCAATTATAGCAGATAGCATTCGATCGCATCTAGAGAAAAGCAAATTAATCTACGACTCTCAACATGAGTTTACAAAGGGAAAATCTTGTCTAACAAATCTGCTGACGTTTTTTAGGAAAGTCTTCGAGGTAGTAGATAATTACGAAAATTACGATGTTATTTACTTAGACTTTAGCAAAGCATTTGACAGAGTACCGCATCAGAGGCTTCTGAGAAAAATGAAGGCTCGTGGTATCGAGGGGAAAGTTTTAAATTGGATAAAATCATGGCTCACCGATAGAACGCAGAGGGTCAGCGTAGATGGTGTTAAATCTGAGTGGGGCCGTGTAACCAGTGGGGTTCCCCAGGGGTCAGTACTAGGCCCACTCTTGTTTATAATCTACATAAACGATCTAGATTCTGGGATCAGCAGTGACATAAGCAAGTTTGCGGATGACACCAAAATTGGGCGGCAAATTAATTCAGGGCAGGATGCAAATGCATTACAGGAGGATCTAAATAAACTGCAGGGGTGGTCTGAAAAATGGCAAATGAAATTCAACACCAGCAAGTGCAGCGTACTTAATATTGGAAGAACAAATACTGTCAATGAAAACAGCCTTAACAACATCAACCTAGAGAAGTCGACTTGTGAAAGAGACCTAGGGGTACTTGTAAGCACGGACCTACGGCCTAGAAAACAGTGCGTTAATGTTCGAAATAAGGCAAACAGAGTATTGGGTTTTATATCTAGAAGTGTAAGTAACAAGAGTGCAGAGGTCTTATTATTGCGACTATATCTTGCGCTAGTTAGGCCGCACCTCGATTATGCGGTTCAGTTCTGGTGCCCTTATTATAGAATGGATATAAATTCACTAGAGTCGGTGCAGCGAAGAATGACGAATATGATTCCGGTACTTAGAAACCTTCCATATCAGGATAGGTTAAAGAAACTTAACTTGCATTCCCTAGAAAGACGAAGAGTGCGGGGAGATATGATAGAAGTATTTAAGTGGGTGAAAGGAATCAATAAAGGGGATATAGATAAAGTTCTTATAATATCCGAGCAGGATAGGACTCGGAGCAACGGATTCAAGTTGGATAAGTTTAGGTTTAGGAGGGAGATAGGAAGAAACTGGTTCACAAATAGGGTGGTGGACGAGTGGAACAAGCTTAGCAACTTTGTAGTAAGTGCGGGAACTTTGGAAAGTTTCAAAAGGAGGCTAGATAGACTCATGGATGATAGAGAGTGGTAGTAACTCTCGACAGGAGCAGCCATGCACAGGCCAACCGGCCTATTGCAGACTCCTTATTTTCTTATGTTTATAGACAATGTAGGTAGAAGGTAGTACGCAGCTATCAAACAGGGAGTACTACCGCCTGGAAAGATATTGGAAGCATAATGTATTGTCTAATGGTAGAACCTGCTGCCATTGCGAAAATTGTGACCAAGACCCAGGTTGTTGATTTGACTTTCTGCCTCATTAACACACAATTGCAGGGTCTCAATTGTTTCTCGTACAATTGACAACACAACATGCATATATTGTTTATCACTTTTGATTTTTTTTCATTTTTGTATTATTATTATTACTCGTATTATCATTATTACTACAGTGTTGTTATTAGTATCATTATATTTTATTTTTTATATTTTTATTATAAATTTTATTTAATATGAATTAATAACAATAATATTAATAATAATATTATTATTATCATTATTAATATATATATATATATATATATATATATATATATATATATATATATATATATATATATATATATATATATTTCATGTAGATCCACAATGAAAACGTGGATAAGATAAATCTTGATAAAATCACACGGGAAAAGGGAAACAACGGGGAGCACCTTAGCTTTCGTCTTTATTCAAGACATCTTCAGAGGCAACTGGATTACATGGACAGAGAGAGGCTTAAATATACAGGGTGACCTTAAAAACATGAAGTCAGGTCATAATGAATACGCTGAATTGCTTCAAACATAGGTTGGATGCTCATTTGAGCAATAGGGGTTGGGTGTAAACGGGACTGCCCAGTATGGGCCAACCAGTGCCGCCATACACCACGGAGCGGGGGTCAACTGCTAAGCCACGCCTACCCCCGCTATTTAAGACCTGACCTCGTGGTGATCTGCCTCTCTCGCTCTCTCTACCTCTACCCACAGCCAGCAACACCTCCTCCTACTCCGCCGCTGCCCGGCGGGCCTCGCTCCTCCGCCTGCCTGGCGGTCCTCTCTCCCGCTGGCGAGCATGGCGACCCACAAGCTGTCCTCCTGTGAGCATCCTCACCAACCAGCTCTCTCTACATCACGCTTGTAACCATGCTGCCTTCCCAGCACCAAGCTGCATTGTACATCCAATACAACATGTATATAGAGAGCACATTGTGAGTTTCCTTTCTCCATTCCATCCTGAGTGTGAACCAAACAACATCATACCCCACACTGTTCTAGACTCTGTTATATATATATATATATATATATATATATATATATATATATATATATATATATATATATATATATATATATATATATATATATATATTATATATATATATATATATATATATATATATATATATATATATATATATATATATATTATATATATATATATATATATATATATATATATATATATATATATATATATATATATATATATCTTGATAAAACGCAGGTATACAGTTCTCAGTGCTGTTGTCATCACGACATTGATCAAAAAGACATTAAAACACTATGTTTGTATTAAGTATTATTATGTTTATTAAAAATCACCTTATACCAGAGGTTCTTATATACAAGTGGTATTTGCTAATACCTGGCCACTACACTGCAAGAGAGAGAGACAGATCACACAAGCACAGCACTATCTTCCCTACAGAGAGAGAGGCGCACCATCTCCCGTACAGAGAGAATAGGTCACAGTTATAATGGAATACTGCATCATCTTAGTGCTAATTAAAGGCACTTATAAGTATCACAGATAATTCGACTCATGACCTTAATATTTGTCACACTAGAGTACAGCTACACTATAATGTACTTGGTACATTAGGCACTGTTAAAGCTACTTAAACAATTAACATATTTATACGACACTATCATGGTCATAAATGCACAGCTTATATTTTCACCACTACTTTGTCATATTATGCTTCCATGTCCACAAAACATGCGCAAAACTACGGAGTCGCCCCTCGAGACTCGCTTTCTCTGGTGAGAAATACCGTCCATTTTCTCTCTTTGCGTAAAGTGCGCTTCTATAGTGTAAATTTAAATGTATACATGTAATCTGTATGAGTAGCCAAGTCAAATATACCTACCGTGTGCTGAAGCAGTCAAGGTGTATTGAGTATATGTTGAAGGCTTCATCTATTTTTACGTGCAGTGCAAATTATGTTAAGACGATGTGTTTTGACTGCCAGGCAAGCAGTTGATCAGTACTGGTATGTCTCGTGAAGTTATGATATAGCAATTCAATACTGAAGTTTATATTTCCTTGATTTACAGACCTCAGCGAATCCGATGAGTGTCTTGAAATTATTGTCAGTTTTACCCAGTGCATGTCCAGTACTTGCCAACATGTGTAATAGACTTAAGACGTAACCGATCGCCCAAGCGGCTAACGAGCCGATCAGTTGTAAAGAGGATAAAAGTAAAAAGTAAAAGTATCGAAGAAACTCATTAACCTCGAGAGCAGAACCTGTCAACAATAGAAAAACTCTGAATTGTATCACTATATTCATGAGTAGACTTAGGGCTGCGGTTGGCCGGCTCACCACAAAGTAGTATTGCCTTCCTATATGTACTTGATATCAGTTTAATTCTTGCATACCGCGCAGAATCAAAAGATAATTAATGTTGCTAAAACAAACCCAGCACCAATCACAGTCAACAAGGAACATATACAATACTCCAATGAAGGCAAAATGCTGGGACTCACAATAACAAGAACAGAAATAACAAAACACATAAAACAATGCTTGCCCACTTATAACTCACAAAACCACGAAGACTCAGCAAAATGGACACCAACATTCAACTACATCCATTTTACTGTTAACGTTGAATACTTGTTTGGCTGTCGTTGAAGTAAGGCAAGTGGTCTATGTAATTCGTATCAGAGTTGACGTAAATTTGGTCAAGTCGTGATTGAACCCTAAGGAGTGGTTCAAGTGGTTAGGTTCTGGTAAAGTGTTCAGATACTCAACTTCATTTTAAATAAACCTTCTTTATTGTGTGTTGGGGGTGTCATGACCGCTGCAGTAGATGCCTTTGTTTCTTCTCCATATCTTGGTACCATTAAATACAACTGAATCCATGTCCCCAAGACCTCACCACGCTACCACATGTTAAAAGGTTAAAGGTTATGTGTATAAGAAGTAAAATTACTAAGAAATATAAAACAGAAGGAATAAAAAAGTAAGAAATTGGAAGAAAGAGAAATTGAAGTAGAGAATAAAACACGGAAACAAGCATAAAGAAAAAAAGAAAAGAAAGAATAAAAATTACGAAATAAAAGAAGTAAAATAAATAACTTCCTCTCCCACAATGGTGTACAAGGCACGTACAACACCTTGTGACATAATACTGTATTAATATAAATCTTACAGCATAGTTTTCCCGTCACCCAGCCCATAAACACGTTACTATACCAAGTTCACGAGCGAAGTATATACAAAGCTAGTTCACAGGCTATTTTATACACAGATGGACCACACTTTGCAACACTTGTGGGGGTGGGGTGGTGGCTTGGGGGGGGGGGGCAGTGGCTTTTGGGGGGGCAATGACTTGGGGACAATGGCTTGGGGGTAGTGGCTTGGGAAGGAGGGACAGTGGCTTGGGAAGGAAGGGCAGTGGCTTGGGGGAGGGGGGCAGTGGCTTGGGGGAGGGGGCAGTGGCGGGGGCAGTGCGAGTCAAGGTGACAGTCGGTAGGGTCTATCGGATATCTCATGGTTGTATGAGATCTGTAAAGCTACAGAGATACACTTATTGTTTGCAAACGTTAATTTTCTTCTACAGTAGCCTCCAGTAGCCATCAAGAGCCACCAGTAGCCATCAGGAGCCTTCAGGAGACATCAAGAGCCACCAGTAGACATCAGAGCCGACCAGGAGACACCAGTAGCCATCAAGAGCCACCAGTAGCCATCAGGAGACATCAGGAGCCACCAGTAGACATCAGAACCGACCAGGAGACACCAGTAGCCATAAAGAGCCACCAGTAGCCATCGGGAGCCACCAGTAGCCATCGGGAGCCACCAGTAGATATCAGGAGCCTGCAGTAGTCATGAGGAGCCACCAGTAGCCATCAGGAGCCTCCAGTAGCCACCAGGAGCCTCCAGTAGCCAGCGGGAGCCACCAGTAGCCATGAGGAGCCACCAGGAGCCACCAGTAGCCATCAAGAGCCACCAGTAGCCACCAGTAGCCACAAGCAACCATCAGGAGCCACCTAGAGCCATCAGGAGCCACCAAGAGCCATTAGTAGTCATCATGAAAAGTCTCCGTGTCAGCTGAATGTCTCCGCTCGAACACTTTGTCTCCAAACCTGTACACAAGTTTTCTCTCGGGAACTGAGACCAACATGCCCGTCTTGTAGTGGTATCTGAAATAACGTTAATATGTCTTGTAATGTCTTGCTATTGATGAGTAAGATTATGTCTACATGTACATACGGTGAATATTTATCTACAAACGTATACATGATGAGCATGTCTACACGAGTACACATGGTGAATATGTTTACACCTGTGCACATGATGAATATGTCTACGCACGTACACATGATGAATATTTATCCACACACGTACACATGATGAAAATGTATTCACATGTACACATAATGAATGTCTACAAATAAGACATTCATACATATATTCACTCTGTGAGATAATGGGTCAACTAGCAGGTGCGAGGTAGTTTATCTACCTGTGTGAGGTAATAAGTCAACAAGCAGGTGAGAGGCGGTTTATCTACCTGAGTGCCCGGGCGAAGTAATCATAGGGCAGAGTGTTGTGTTTTGGTCGACGTTGGCCCCACCTGAGCGCAACTTCCTGAGGGTTGATGAGCCTGAAGATGTGTTGTGCCTGGTTCTCCCAGCGGATGATGGACGGGTTACTAGCTGGGTCATCGAGCAGCGCCAGTAGAAACTCCCATAATTTGGGTCCTCGCTCTTCTGTAACCACAACAGAGGCTGCCTCAGTATTTATTATCAGAGAGAGAGAGAGAGAGAGAGTACAGTACAGTACAGCAGCAAGCGGTCGGAGGAAAAGGTTAATAGATGGTGCTCCACAGAAGGAAAATTGGATCTCAGGCCGCGAATGTTGGAAAAATGAAGTTTAAAAAGAGCCGATCCTCCAGTAACCGCGGTGACGTATGTTGAGGCCCCGGTAGTTTGATGATCAGGTCGGCCTTGGGGTCCACAACCTTCCTGACGAGTGGGACCCATCCTAGAAGGCCCGCTGTAATACTATTGTCAACTGATATCATAGAACAAATAAAAGAATAGAAAGAATAAAACAGATCAAGAGTGAGAAAGGTTATATACAGTATGTTGTGTTGTCAATAGTAAGAGAGACAATTGAGACCCTGCAATTGTGTGTAAATGAGGCAAAAAGTCAGATTAGCACAATTTTTGTGATGCCATATGGCAGCAGGGTCTGCCATTAGACAACACATTAAAGTAGGTAAGGAGAGGTCGTACTAAAAGGGTTAATTATTAATCATAACAGACAGGACGTGGGCAACACATATTTATTATAATACGAGCTTGATGTGAACAAATATAGTTCAGTTGGCAGCTGTCCTGTAGAGAATCAGCAAGCCACATAGTACAGTACAAATGTGCCAAACAGTTAAGTTAATGGGTAACAAACTATTGCCAGTCTCATTATTATTATATTTATCAGATGAAGAATTTATGATGCAAAGTAATTTAGCTGTTGCATAAAGGCCCTAAAAGTAATAAAGTTTCTATGTTGTGCACGAGAGTGAACCCTCGACTCCACCTGCCCTGCCTCCACCACCAACTCTTACTCTGGGCTGCTGGTAGTGGAATCATTGCAGACAATTTACAGAGTAGAATAATGTTGTGTCCTCTCATTTTGATGAGGCAGTTATGATGAAAATACAAATACAAGTGATACCCAGTACAGGTATTTCAAGCAATGGTCACGATCTTATGAAGTAAAATCATATTTGTTTGATTATCTGGGAACTGTACCGCAAAGGCTGACTCATGTAAGGGTGAGCCGAGCACAGAATAAAGAGATAGCAGACAAGTAGTATAAGGTGTAATTAAAATACTCAGAATGTATGGAAAAGGACATTTATTCTAAATACCAATAATATGAACGAGTAGCTGAAACGAATAATACCCTGGTCACCAATAACTCTGTCCTTGGGTGCAGTCACGTTACGGGGATTGCCCGTGACAACTATGGGGTCGTAGTAGTATTTCACTAATTCCAGCTAGGAAACACGAGGCTACCTATATACCTCAACAGTCCATAATGCGGAATTCCATATACAAGCAATACCTCACTATATATATATATATATATATATATATATATATATATATATATATATATATATATATATATATATATATATATATATATATATATATAAAAAATAGTCGGGAATCGAAACATGGACCTCTGCTACTTCGACCACATAGTTGACACCAACAATCCCCAATGGAGGTTCACGTTGCTTAAAAATAAGACGAATGAACAGGCTTTGTGTTAAATAAATTAAAGCCTAAGATAATCTTTATTGTCCTTGTGGCGCAGTGGTAGCGATCCCTGTTCACACACAAAGGTCCAGGGTTCGATTTCCGACTAGTGAGGTATTGTGGTATTGTTTGTGTATGAAAGTCCGCGTTTTTATATATACACACACATATATATATATATATATAATATATATATATATATATATATATATATATATATATATATATATATATATATATATATATTCAGAAACTTCAGTGTAATTTCAAACGCCGCGCCATTGGCGATACTGAGTTTTCAAGAGAGTTTGTGGAACTAGGCCTATACGATATTAAATGTAGTTTGTCGAATTAATAATGATGCGATTCGTGAAGTTAAGGGACTATTAGTAAATTTGAAATTATTATAGATCGTTTATCAGTCTGAATAATGTTACGGGTGTCTCAAGAAAGTTATTAGTTAGGCGGAAATTATGTCACGTAGGCCTAAGCTAACGCCTTGAGAGGACAGAGGCTGGCTGTTTCTCAGTCACGCAAAAGCGATAGGACAGACGTCCCTGCTCGTCCGTCCACAAACGGTCACGTGTTCTAGTCACCCGTGTTGCGCTATTGCTGTATAACAAGTAAGTCTCATTCGACCTCAGACAGGGTTTAGATAGGGCAGTGATAAAGTTAACAAGAGCTGACAGTGAGTTCATTTCAGGGTTTCCGTTGTTACGAGTTGGGGATTTAGAATATAGTTAAAAGTCTACCCAGATCCCAACAGGCAACAACAATAAAAAAACAAAGACAATCGGACTATAAAAGGGTAGACAAAGGATGGGAGTTTTTGTTGTGTATAATAAGGTACCATAAATTCCTTAACAAAATATTCAGCTTTCTATAATTTACCCTTAACCATACTTAACCTAAACATTAGCAGTATATACATATTTATACAACATAAAACAATCGTGAAGCAAGGTGGAGGTGGGAGGCAATACAAGATTACAAATACTTAAGTGCGGAGCTGAGATGGCTGACGAGTAAGGCTGAGTATTGTAGAAGACGGTAGGTAGTCACTGTGCCGTAGGTTTCCAGGATAGGTGATCCTGTGGTCACTTCCCAGAGTGAACTGAACTTTCCTCGATCTGGATCTGATGAGGAAGACTTGGAGGAGGTGACGCAACAACCAGGATATGGAGAAGGGAACCCAAGAGTGGTAACTAAGACTAGTCATACTCGGGTTTCGTTCCTAGATGGCGTTGCTCGTGGTGCTGGGTAGGTAGATCATGACAATAGATGGCGTGGTTCGTAACACCGTCTATACCCACTTGACTGCGAGAGATTGACTGCCGTTGATGATTGAGGCTTGGTGATTGTCGCCGTCTGAACGATCAGTGTAGGCTTGTCACTGGTTAGCCGGGTAGCAAAGGATCTCTTGAGTGAATGAGTGCTCCGGACAACTAAAACGACATGGGACCAGCATCAGCAGTGGGTGATCAGTTCTTACCACGTGGGTGCACAACACCACGTGTCCTCGGTCAGCTAGAAGTGTTACCTACTGGCCATAGTCACGTGCTGGCACTCTCTCTCTTCCTGCCCATGGACGTACTGGGAGTACACTGAGGCTATCTGAGTAAGTTAATGGTCACACCCTGAGACCAGGAATCTAGGGGATACCTAGAGAAACATTTTATCTCCCTTATTACAGGTGTATGCCGAGTTGGGTGGAGCATGGTTCATGGGTATTGGTGGACCAAGAAACATCTCAATAATAGTGATAATATTTTTGTGTGTAGCTAATATCATTTTTTGAGTTGCTGATGTATGATGTGTGTAGTTTAATATTTCTTAAATAATTTTGATCGTATTTTTTTTTAAATGTTGTGTCACTGATTGAAACCGGAGGGATACTGTGATTTAGTTCCTTTAATGCATTTAATTTTTCTTTATAATTCCGATCTCAGATATAACCTTTGTTCCCAGAGTAGTGTTTAAGTTAGGTTAGGAGGTGTGCATCTGTTGGTGTAACATAATTCTATTGAGTGCCCTTTAGGCCTAATCAGGGTGGAGTTAATAAGTTCTAATTTTTTTATACCATTTTCTCAGTGCTGGATATTATTTTGTTGAAAGCCCTTAAGGCCTGTTTCATGTGTGTAAGCAACATTTCTTAATACTTTAAACTTATTGTTGTCTAATGAGGCATTGCCTGAGTTTCTAATAATTTCAATATCATGTATAACTTTTATTCCCCAGAGTATTGTTTTAAGTTCAGGTTAAGAGGTGCGCATATTGGTGTGCCATTATTTGATAGTGTTGGAGGGAATATAAGTGTCTAAATTTTACTGAGTGTCTTATTCATCCCAGCCACCGACGCTATCCTTCCACGGGTCACGGACAATTTATTTTGTTTAGTAAATTTAAGTGTTCTTGTGCTGGTTCGGGATCTTTCTCAAAGGGGCGCTTCTGTGGGGTACTGGGAGAGTGATCGGTTCCTCCTCCATCCTGTGTGAGTGCGAATCTCCGGGGGTCACCATTTGTGGGGTACGTGATGTTTGGGTTCACACTCAGGATGGGATGGTGAAAGGAAACTCACAATGTGCTCTCTGTATACATATTATATTGGATGTACAATGCAGCTTGGTGGCTGGTGCTGGGAGGAAGCAGCGTGGCTACAAGCGTGATGTAGAGAGAGGTGGTTGGTGAGGGTGCTCAGAGGAGGACCAGCTTGTGGGTCGCCATGCTCGCCGGCGGGAGCGAGGGCCGCCAGGCAAAAGCGGAGGAGGTGGTGTTGTTTGCTGCAGCTGTAGCTAGAAGAAGAGAGTGGCTTAATAGTTGACCTCCGTCATGTAAGGCGGCGCTGGTTGACCTAGACCACGAGGCATACACTGGGGAATTCGCGGGGTCGGCTACTCAGCGACAAACAGCGTTTGTAGGGGAGAAATCCACTACACTTCCACTGCAATTACCATCTAATAATCTTTAATAAACCCCAAGTCAAGTGAGAAATTAAAGTCCAATAATTTCCGACCGGTTACATATACATATATATATATATATATATATATATATATATATATATATATATATATATATATATATATATATAAACTAGAAGAATCGCGCTCATCCGCTAGGCCACGGTAGGAAGCCACCCTCCGGGAGGCTCCACATTGTCTCACTGTTCAGCCCCCAAAACTTCTTTCATCAATAGTTCATTAACGGGACGAGAGCACCTGATGACGCGAAAGCCAAGCTGATACTTTCTTGTCTGCCACAAATTGATGTTCTACCCTATTTTCAAAGGGTTTTCGACCTTATTTCCAGTGTAGTAAGGAGATCTTATCAACTCCCATCGTAAAGAGCTAGACCGAAAATAGTGCTTTCCAACGAAAAACTAAAACACACAGTTTGAGATAAATTATAACATACCGTAACTGAAGATGAGGGAGGCTCGGTGGCTGGTAGTGTTGTGAAAGATACGAGTAGTGTGAGTCAGTATGGGATCCATAACAAGTACAAGACGCGTAAGGAGAGAGAGATGAAATGATAGAAAACGGATAGGGGTGACTGCTATACTTTGGTTTTGCACGGATGTGTGGGAGAGTCAAACGGAGAGAGAGTTACTCCTGAAAGAGTTTCTTCATTATATTCTTTTTGAACAAAAAAATAAAAAATTTTGGCAGATGGCTTAACGACTCCCCTGTACCCACCTCACGCCCCCCAGTTTGGGACCCACTAGACTAAGGTTAGGATAGAAGTACCTCTGGTAGTATGTTCCTCAAACAGATGTGAACAAGACTAAATGTAAAGTGTGCGGCCAGACATACTGCCTCACATTCCTGTACTCACGCAGTTGCGAATAAGTTACCCTTTATGTATAGAACTAAAAAAAAATATATTTGAAATACTCTGTAAAATTTAATGCCATAATATCCTGACCACAGGGGTTAGTTACACTGACCCTGTGTGAACTCTACTCTGTAATCATTTTGCGCTACCGCTCACAGGATGAGTATGAGGTGCACAATAAACTAGCCCCGGTCAGTGGCAAAATCAACCCCTCCTGCTCGCTCACTCGCTCACTATTGAATTTTTCGAATTTACACTTCAGGGTTCGGTGGTTCATACCTCAGAGAGAGAAAGGATTGGCAGCGTTAAGTGGTAAAGTCAGAAGTGTGACCAACTGTACATACCTGGAGCTGGCGGACGTTCGACCCACAGGGTCACACCTCAAGGTTGAAAAAGCCCAAGTCCAGAAAACAGTGAGGGCAATTTTTTTCTGATTAAGAATTATAGTGAACTCTTGGAACAATCTACCATAGAGTGTTGTGACGGCACCGAGTGTGAGCTCTTTCAAGACCAGACTTGACCAACACTGAAGAAGATATATTCAGGAGCCAGTTCATGCCCAGTACTTGACAACAGTGCGTAACAGAGATGTGACCGATCGCCCAAGCGGCAAACGAACCGATCAGTGGTGAAGAGAATAAAAGAAGGAAAAAAGAAAAGAAAAATACGTTAACTGACGTAGAATGTAGTAATACTTACTCCTTCCTCTCTTGGGAGCTTCACCAAGCACTTGTTCCTCTGTAAAAGAAAACCAAGAAATGGTAATAAACAGAGACAATTAAAAGCACATTTGGCTATAAAAGACAACAAAGGACATTCTACTACTGATGAAATATAAACTGAAGAGGAAGACCAACGTGAACAAAGACTTAAATGAAAGACAACAAGAACTAACCGTTAACGTACGAAGGCGAGGGTTGACATGCGCTTGCAGACGGACTAAACTCTGCAGACGTGCTAGCTTCCTCATAACTGTTCGGATTACTCCTATCTAGAAACTCTGTCTTTATAGTGAGTGCATTAAGAGGTTGCCAAGTGTTGTTGGGTGTAGTAGAGGGGTGATAAGTGTTGCTGGGTGTAGTAGAGGGGTGATAAGTGTCGTTGGGTGTAGTAGCGGGGTGATAAGTGTTGCTGGGTGTAGTAGAGGGGTGATAAGTATTGTTGGGTGTAGTAGAGGGGTGATAAGTGTTGCTGGGTGTAGTAGAGGGATGGTAAGTGTCGTTGGGTGTAGTAGAGGGGTGATAAGTGTCGTTGGGTGTTGTAGAGGGGTGGTAAGTGTTGCTGGGTGTAGTAGAGGGGTGGTAAGTGTTGTTGGGTGCAGTAGAGGGATGGTAAGTGTTGTTGGGTGCAGTAGAGGGGTGGTAAGTGTTGTTGGGTGTAGTATTGGGGTGGGAAGAGTATGAGTAGTCGGTAGTGTTTGGGTAACAAGGACGCCATGAGTCGAGGTGCTGGCCAGATGAGGAAGCGTGGCGGGGCTGCAGGTTGTAGTAGGTCTGACCAGTTGGTTCTGTATGGAGGCTACCATGTGCTGCTGTTTGTGAGTGGTGGTACAGTTGCTGCTCATAATGCCCTGTAACAAGTGGTGCAGTAGTACAGTAATACAATGATACAATGGTGCAGTGGTACAATAACAGGGGTGCAATGGTGTAATGGTACAGAGGTGCAATTGTACAATATAGCAGTGATACAGATGTGCAGTAGTACAGAGTAGCAGTGGTACAGTGGTAATGAGGTAGAGTGATACTGTGGTAGAGTGATACTGTGGTACAGTAGTACTGTGGTACACTACTGGTAGTCACAATCCAATGTTACTTTACCCACTGGCTGGAGGGAAGGCAAAGTCAAGGTTGAAGAAAGGACATACACTCATTCAGTTGTTTGGTGACTGGTGAGGTACAGTGATGGTGGGGCCCACACTCCAACAGTGACGGTGGGGCCCACACTTCAACAGTGATGGTGGGGCTCACACTCCAACAGTGATGGTGGGGCCCACACTCCAACAGTGACGGTGGGGCCCACACTTCAACAGTGACGGTGGGGCCCACACTTCAACAGTGATGGTGGGGCCCACACTCCAACAGTGATGGTGGGGCCCACACTTCAACAGTGATGGTGGGGCCCACACTTCAACAGTGATGGTGGGGCCCGCACTCCAACAGTGATGGTGGGGCCCACACTCCAACAGTGACGGTGAGGCCCACACTTCAACAGTGACGGTGGGGCTCACACTTCAACAGTGATGGTGGGGCCCACACTTCAACAGTGATGGTGGGGCCCACACTTCAACAGTGACGGTGGGGCCCACACTTCAACAGTGATGGTGGGGCCCACACTCCAACAGTGACGGTGGGGCCCACACTTCAACAGTGACGGTGGGGCCCACACTTCAACAGTGATGGTGAGGCTCACACTTCAACAGTGATGGTGGGGCCCACACTTCAACAGTGACGGTGGGGCCCACACTTCAACAGTGATGGTGGGGCCCACACTTCAACAGTGATGGTGGGGCCCACACTTCAACAGTGATGGTGGGGCCCACACTTCAATAGTGATGGTGGGCCTCACACTTCAACAGTGATGGTGGGGCTCACACTTCAACAGTGATGGTGGGGCTCACACTTCAACAGTGATGGTGGGGCTCGCACTTCAACAGTGATGGTGGGGCCCACACTTCAACAGTGACGGTGGGGCCCACACTTCAATAGTGATGGTGGGGCTCACACTTCAACAGTGATGGTGGGGCCCACACTTCAACAGTGACGGTGGGGCCCACACTTCAACAGTGACGGTGGGGCTCACACTTTAACAGTGATGGTGGGGCTCACACTTCAACAGTGATGGTGGGGCCCACACTTCAACAGTGATGGTGGGGCTCACACTTCAACAGTGATGGTGGGGCTCACACTTCAACAGTGATGGTGGGGCCCACACTTCAACAGTGATGGTGGGGCTCACACTTCAACAGTGATGGTGGGGCCCACACTTCAACAGTGATGGTGGGGCTCACACTCCAACAGTGATGGTGGGGCCCACACTCCAACAGTGATGGTGGGGCCCACACTCCAACAGTGATGGTGGGGCCCACACTTCAACAGTGATGGTGGGGCCCACACTTCAACAGTGACGGTGGGGCCCACACTTCAACAGTGATGGTGGGGCCCACACTTCAACAGTGATGGTGGGGCCCACACTCCAACAGTGATGGTGGGGCCCACACTTCAACAGTGATGGTGGGGCCCACACTCCAACAGTGATGGTGGGGCTCACACTTCAACAGTGACGGTGGGGCCCACACTCCAACAGTGATGGTGGGGCCCACACTTCAACAGTGATGGTGGGGCCCACACTCCAACAGTGATGGTGGGGCCCACACTTCAACAGTGATGGTGGGGCCCACACTTCAACAGTGATGGTGGGGCCCACACTTCAACAGTGATGGTGGGGCCCACACTCCAACACGAAAACACAGGTAAAAGCTAAGATTCAAAACATTGCCATGATATAATATGTTGGTAGGGCTATAAATATTTTCTGAATATTTATGTGTAACGACAGCAGACAGCAAAGGGTATGTCTGTTTGTCAGGTCTTTATTTAACCTTGGCTTCCCCTTCCCTCCAGAAACTTTGGATTGTGACTGTACATTGATATAGTGAAATACAAGTATAGTGCGTGCGTGCGTGTGTATGCGCATGCTTGCGTGTGTGCATGCATGCGTGTGTGCATGCGTGCGTGTGCGCGTGTGCGCGTGCGTGTGTGCGAGTGCGTGTGTCTGTGTGTGTGTGTGTGTGTGTGCATGCGTGTGTGTGTGCATGCGTGTGTGTGTGTGCGTGTGTGTGTGTGTGTGCGCACACAGGGTGGCGAAATGCGTCTAGTGTGGCAGCATTATGTTAGTGTTAAGGTACAAACATTGCTTCCTCTCCCTTTCAGCTGCCGCCGCTGGCTAGCCCTCGTGACGAACAGGGAAGCAACTTGCATAAGTCCTCCCCTGCCAGTACACAGCCTCCTCACCATCAAGACTCCTGCTGTGCCTCCTCGTGGCAACACACGGTACTGGGTGCCTTGTGGGCCCAGGCTAGACCAGCAGGGGATCTCGGAGCAGCAGTGGGTCCCAGAAGGACGGTGCATAGGCCCACTGGCATGTGGACAATTTCTGGCGCCTACCAACCATTGCCCCGCTGCCTTGCGGATTAATCTTGATAGGTATAAAGCTACGGGAGTAAACCCCAGATGAACAATCTGCAGTGGAGTCCCGCATCAGGCAGACATGATAATAGAGCTCCAACACGACCCCAACGGCTGTATAGGCAGAAGAGGTGGCCAACATGGGAACCCAACGACTACACCAACGGACGAAGGCAATTCATGATGGACAGGCTACTAAGGCTAAACCCAGCAAACCGGGCTATTGGCAATCCATTGCAACTCTCCCTTTCCCCAGTCGTTGCAACACTTGCACCACTGGATTAGGAAAAGGGGGGGAGCCATGATGTGTGTTTGCAGCCTGCACTCCTGCCTCACCACATAAATCAACTCAAGCACAGCCATCATCCAGCTCATTCATCATCCAGCTCATCATACCTCTCGTTATCATCATCAAAACCCCAATACCACCAAAAGTTCAATGGCGGCGGACGAGAGGCGACGGGGACAGGCAGTGATGACTGCCGGGAGTCTCTAGTCACAACTCTACACATGGGCGGCACAGATAAGATGGTCGTTGATGCACTGGGATCTGGACAGCAGTGCAATCCGATCCTGTTTGTGCGACTGAGCAGCTCTTTCGAGGGCCCACTCTGCTCACCCTACATGGGGAGGGGGCTAGAAAAGGTGCCCGAAACATAGCCTGCCTAAAAAAGCAACCAGTAAGGTCATCCGTATGCAGTCGAAAACACAATCAAAATCACAGATACAAATAAAAACATCCTATACGACCTCTTATGGTCGCTGCATGGAATGCTAGGACCCTTCTGAATACTGGCACAAATGAGCATCCTGAAGAAGAACCGCCCTTGTGGCAAAAGAGCTGGCTAGGTATAACATCGACACAGCAGCCATCAGTGAGTCCTGGCTCCCAGACGAGGGTCAACTCACAGAACGGGGGTCTGGCCATACCTTCTACTGGAAGGGTAAGCCTGCTGCGGAGTGAAACCCCATTTATGGAGTTGGCTTTGCCATCCACCAACGCATCCTACACATGCTAACTGAAATGCCTATTGGGTTCAACAAGCGCCTCATGACGCTCAGACTCCTACTGAATCACTCACGTCATGCCTTCTTCTTGAGTGCATATGCTCCAACACTGGATGCAGAGGATGACATCAAGGAGGCCTTTTACGCCTACCTCGACAGAGTGCTAACCTCTATCCCCACAGAAGATAAAGTTGTGCTCCTTGGTGACTTCATTGCCAGAGATGGCAGAGATGCTGGCATTTGGCAGGGAACCAAAGGGAGAAATGAAATTGGGAAGTGTATTCCTGACGGCCTACTCCTCCCCATCAAGTGTGCTGCACCAATACCATGTTTAGGCAGGCCTACAAGTTCAAGGGTTCGTGGCAACACCCACAATCCAAACACTGGCATTTCATTGACTACATCATTGTCATTGAAAGAGATCGCCGAGATGTCCGCATGACCCGTGCCGTGCGTGGCTCAGACTACTGAGACACTGATCATCTGTTCGTCAAAGCCAAGCCCTCACTTCACGTCGCCCCAAAACGGCGAAGGCAGCAAGCCTCCAGAAGAGGTATTAACACTAAGTGTCTGGAGAATCCAGTGGTAGCATATGCTTTCAGAGAGCAGCTCGAACATGGGCTGATAAATAACCCAACAACAAACAACCCAAATCCCAGTGCCGAATGGGATATTCTCGACACTGTCATGACAAAAACCTGCAGAGACCCTCGGCCAGCTCGAAAGAATACACCAGGACTGGTTTGATGAAAACGACCCGGAAATCAATGTACTCATCGATGATAAACGTGCTGCTTTAACTGACTGGCAGAAAAACCCTCAGTTTCAGACCAAAGCTGATACCTTCCGCAAGAAGAAAGCGGCTTCGCAGCGGGAACTTCACAATCTAAAGAACGACCGGTTTAGAAATAAAGCATGTGAAGCACAAAAAATTGCAGATCAGCACAAGATTTGGTAATTTTTTAATTCCAATCACTCGCGGCGCAGCCCCCCTCCACTCATCCGATGGGAACTCCATAATTGAAGACGACGAAGGCCTCCTTCAGCGCTGGAAAGAACACTACCATTCATTGCTCAACCGAAACAACGATGTGGATGTCCTGACTACCCAGCAGGTGCCTCAGCATCCAGAGCTGACCCACCTCAGCTATCCACCATCCCTGGATGAGGTAGCTATTGCCATCAAACGGATGAAAAATAACAAAAGCCTCAGGGCCTGATGGAATCCCAGCCGAGGTGTATAAAGCAGGAGGACCTCTGCTTACCAGACGTCTCCACTCTCTCCTGGAGAATATATGGGAAAAGGAGGAAATTCCTCAAGCTCTTAAAGACGCCTCCATAGTCAATATTCATAAGCACAAGGGAGACCGGTCAGACTGTGGCAACTACCGTGGGATCTCCCTGCAGTCTGTAGCTGGCAAAATTATCACCCGAGTCCCTAAACAGACTACTTCCTGAAGCAGAAAACTTCCTCCCAGAACCTCAATGTGGCTTTAGACCATCACGTGGAACCACTAACATGATCTTTGCTGCCCATCAGATACAGGAAAAGTGCAGAGAACAGCGTTGTGGCCTGTACATGGCCTTCAGCGACCTAACCAAGGCATTCGACTCAGTCAACAGAGAAGCTCTCTGGTGGACCCTCATCGCCATTGTGAAGCAACTTCACGATGGCATCAACGGCAGTGTCCTGCATGATGGCACCCAGTCTGAGTTCTTCCCCATCCAAACGGGGGTTAAACAAGGGTGCGTACTGGCACCAACTCATTTCCATTTTCTTGGCTGCCTTCCTTACTCGTGCCAGCGCAATCTTAGCCGGCGGGGTGGACATCCGGTACCGGATGAAAGGTCTTTTCAACAAAAGACGACTCCAGGCAGCAATAAAGGTGTCGGCAGCTTCCATTACTGAACTTCAGTATGCAGACGACCTCACCCTTGTCGCTAACACTGAATGCGACCTACAAGAGATCCTGAACACCTACGCAGATGCGTATGCACACTCTGGCCTTGAGGTGAATGTATGTAAGACTCAGATTCTCTTTCAGCCTGTCCCTGGTTCAGCCACACCTTCACCATCCAACCAGCTTAAAGGTGCTACCCTCACTAATGTTACCCACTTCCGGTATCTCGGCTCCCACCTGTCCACCACCGTGGACATTGATGAAAAGATTCAGAATCGGATCAGATGTGCATCTCATGCCTTGGCAGACTCCGAAACCGTGTTTTCAGCAGTAGAGAGCTGAAATTATCTACTAAGTTAAGCATATATCGAGCAGTGGTCCTCCTCACCCTGCTATATGGCAGCGAGACAAGGGTCACATACAGGAGGCACCTCAAGGAACTTGAAAACTTTCACCAACGTAGTCTACGTTCCATCCTCTGAGTTTGCTGGGAAGACAAAAGAACAAATGTCAGTATTCTTGCTGACGCCAGCTGTAGGAGCATCGAGGCTACCATTATCCATGAACAACTACGCTGGACTGGCCATGTTACCGGCATGGACGACAGTAGACTGCCAAAGCAGCCACTTTACAGTCATCTAACGAATAGTAAACGTAACACTGGCGGGTAATTGAAGAGGTATAAGGATAATTTTAAGACTAACCTGGAAAAGTGCCAAATCGATCTCCTCACCTCGAAGACGATTACTCTACACCGTAACGTTTGGAGGAGCACCACACAAGGTGTCATTACTGCCGAGTTAGCCCGACTGCATAACGAAGCAGACAAGCGCCAAAGCCGGAAAGACGCTGCCCTCTCCCCCACCTGTTCAACTTCTGTTGACGGCCCTGCCGGTCCCGTATCGGCCTCTTTAGTCACCTCAGAATTCACCAACCTAGGTGACATCCTTAATAACTCATATCATTATATCATAGTTGGATGATCGTCATAATCGATTCCAAGTGACAGCAAAGTAGTGGTAGTATGTGTGTAGTGTGTGTTGTGCTTGCATGCATTTGTGTGTGTGTGTGTGTGTGTGTGTGTGTGTGACCTTGCGTGCGTGTGCACGTGTAGATGTGTGTGTGTGTGTGTGTAAAAGCACTTAATTACCTTGGTAGGAAGAGGAAGGAAGATTGGGGGCTTCCCGTCTGAAGTTCATAAAGGCTTGGTAGAACAGTTTGCCGTGTAGTGTGTTAAGATCAGTAAATTGGTCTTGTGACATGGCCAACAGCTGGGCTCCAGTACAATCCGCGAAGCCATCAATGTTCCTCGCGTCGATACCGTTCTCCACACACACGGAGTACAGCCAACCACGCACCTCCTGTCAACAACAAATACCTTGCGTACGATAATTTATTCCCTTGAGTACGATGATTTATTCCCTTCAGTACGATGATTTACCACCCTGAGTACGATGATTTAAGCTCGTGAGTACGATATTTTATCCCCCTGCCTACGATACTTTATCCTCTTGAGTACCTTTAATTTATTTCCTTGAGTACAATGATTTATCCCGCTGAGCATGAAGAATTATCCCTTGAGTACGATGATTTATTCCCTAGAGTACGATGATTTATCACCCTGAGTACGATGATTTAACCCCTTGAGTACGATATTTTATCCCCTTGAATACGATAATTTATTTCTTTGAGTACGATGATTTAATCCAGAGTACGACATTTCAACTCATTGAATACGAAGATTTATCCCCGGAGTACGATAATTCTCCCCTGAGTACGATAATTTACCCCCCCCCCCCCCGAGTACGATAATTAAGCTCTTTGAGTATGCTGATTAAACCCCTTGAATACAATGACAGCCAAACTCTTAAACCAACAGCCACACGCTGAAACTGACAGCCACACTCTTAACCTGACAGCCACACTCTTAACCTGGCAGCAACACGCTTAAACTGACAGCCACACTCTTAACCTGACAGCCACACTCTTAAACTGACAGCCACACTCTTAACCTGGCATCAACACGCTTAAACTGACAGCCACACTCTTAACCTGACAGCCACACTCTTAAACTGACAGCCACACTCTTAACCTGACAGCCACACTCTTAACCTGACAGCCACACTCTTAAACTGACAGCCACACTCTTAAACTGACAGCCACACTCTTAACCTGGCAGCCACACTCTTAAACTGACAGCCACACTCTTAACCTGACAGCCACACTCTTAAACTGACAGCCACACTCTTAACCTGGCAGCAACACGCTTAAACTGACAGCCACACTCTTAACCTGACAGCCACACTCTTAAACTGACAGCCACACTCTTAAACTGACAGCCACACTCTTAACCTGAGAGCCACACTCTTAAACTGACAGCCACACTCTTAACCTGACAGCCACACACTTAAACTGACAGCAACACTCTTAAACTGACAGCCACACTCTTAAACTGACAGCCACACGCTGAAACTGACAGCCACACCTCTTAACCCGAAAGCTATACCTCTAAACCTGACAGCCACACTCTTAACCTGGCAGCAACACGCTTAAACTGACAGCCACACTCTTAACCTGACAGCCACACACTTAAACTGACAGCCACACTCTTAACCTGACAGCCACACACTTAAACTGACAGCAACACGCTTAAACCGACAGCCACACTCTTAACCTGACAGCCACACTCTTAACCTGACAGCCACACTCTTAACCTGACAGCCACACTCTTAAGCTGATAGATATATTTGGTCAAGCTAAATTTAAGTTCGACTAAGTTAGGTTAGATCAGGGCAGAGTTATGTTAATCTGGGTCAGGTTAAGATAAGTTAGGGTAAATTAGGTTAGGCTCGGTGAAAGTTAATTTAGACTAAGTTATTTCAGGTTAAAGTTATATTAGTGTAGGTTAGATCAGGTTAGTGTTAAATTAGGATAAGTTAGGTTAGGTTAGTGTTAAAATAAGATAAGTTAGGTTAGGTTAGTGTTAAATTAGGATAAGTTAGGTTAGGTTTGTGTTAAATTAGGATAAGTTAGGCTAGGTTCGTGTTAAATTAGGATAAGTTAGGTTAGGTTCGTGTTAAATTAGGATACGTTTGGATTCGTTAAGTTAGTGTTGAGTTAGGATATATTAGGTTAGGGCTAGTGTTAAATTAGGGTAAGTTGTTAGGTTAAGGTAGTGTTAAATTAGGGTAAGCTATATTAGGTCGTGTTAAATTAGGATAAGTTAGGTTAGGTTCGTGTTAAATTAGGAAAAGTTAAATTAGGTTACGTTAGGTTAAGGTAGTGATAAATTAGGGTAAGTTATGTTAGGTCAGTGTTAAATTAGGATAAGTTATGTTAGGTCAGTGTTAAATTAAGATAAGTTAGGCCAGGTTTGGTAAGTGTTGAATTAGACTAGGTTATCTCAGTTTAAAGTTAGTTAAAATACGTTAGGTTTGGTTAGTATTAAATTAGGGTAAGTTAGATTAAATTAGGCAAAAGTTAAATTGAGTTACCTGCTGTTGCCACATACGCACGGGGTTGTGGCGATACATTGTGCTTGAGTCCTCCACGAAGTCACTCTCATACAGCAAATTATCCCACCTGTAAGACACCTGTTGTTATTATCCTACCTGTAAGACACCTGTTGTTATTATCCTACCTGTAAGACACCTGTACAGGGTAGCTCATGAGTCACCACAGTGTACAGGGTGTCTCATAAGTCATTACAGTGTACAGGGTGTCTCATAAGTCATTACAGTGTACAGGGTGTCTCATAAGTCACCACAGTGTACAGGGTGTCTCATAAGTCACAGACAGTGTACAGGGTGTCTCATAAGTCACAGATAGTGTACAGGGTGTCTCATAAGTCACAGACAGTGTACAGGGTGTCTCATAAGTCACAGACAGTGTACAGGGTGTCTCATAAGTCACAGACAGTGTACAGGGTGTCTCATAAGTCACAGACAGTGTACAGGGTGTCCCATAAGTCACAGACAGTGTACAGGGTGTCCCATAAGTCACAGACAGTGTACAGGGTGTCTCATAAGTCACCACAGTGTACAGGGTGTCTCATAAGTCACCACAGTGTACAGGGTGTCTCATAAGTCACCACAGTGTACAGGGTGTCTCATAAGTCACAGACAGTGTACAGGGTGTCTCATAAGTCACCACAGTGTACAGGGTGTCTCATAAGTCACCACAGTGTACAGGGTGTCTCATAAGTCACAGATAGTGTACAGGGTGTCTCATAAGTCACAGACAGTGTACAGGGTGTCTCATAAGTCACAGACAGTGTACAGGGTGTCTCATAAGTCACAGACAGTGTACAGGGTGTCTCATAAGTCATTACAGTGTACAGGGTGTCTCATAAGTCACCACAGTGTACAGGGTGTCTCATAAGTCACAGACAGTGTACAGGGTGTCTCATAAGTCACAGACAGTGTACAGGGTGTCTCATAAGTCACAGACAGTGTACAGGGTGTCTCATAAGTCACAGACAGTACACAAGAAAGTAGCCAAACGGGTAGTAAAATTTCACCTGAAGGTCAACTTAGGTCAGTGGGTCGATCGTACACTACAAGTGAACGATAAGAGGAGAGAGACAAGAGGTACATAAAACACGAAAGGTTCAGAGATTAAAGGAGACATAACTGCCGGGAAATATATACACATAGATAACGAAATGAATGAGATAGAACTATAAGAAAAAGTGTGTTTGAGGCAGAAGAACTAACAGAGACAATTTGAAGAGCTCTACAATAACAGCTACACAGTGGAGGTATGAAACGAAAATAAAATTAGAAATGAAAAATTTTTTGTTTGTTTGAGAAGCCAATTACTACTACTGAAAGGTTAAAAAAATTTTGCAATAAATTTCACCAGTAAAATCGATGGTTCACAAACGTTCGGACTATTCTTTAGGTGTAATAAGCTGGGGCTAATCTTCAGGTGTAATAAGCTGGGGCTAATCTTCAGGTGTAATAAGCTGGGGCTAATCTTCAGGTGTAATAAGCTGGGGCTAATCTTCAGGTGTAATAAGCTGGGGGCTAATCTTCAGGTGTAATAAACTGGAGGCTAATCTTCAGGTGTATAAGCTGAGGGCTAATCTTGAGGTGTAATAAGCTGGGGGCTAATCTTGAGGTGTAATAAGCTGGGGGCTAATCTTCAGGTGGTCGGTACAAGCCCACAAAAGGTTAATTTTGTACTGCAGGTATTAGTATACAGGTGTGTCCAGCCTAGACCCATTTTAGTCTCACTTGATAATAATTAGGAGTACTTGGCAGTGTCTGTAGTACCTGGTAGTGTCTGTAGTACCTGGTAGTGTCTGTAGTACCTGGTAGTGTCTGTAGTACCTGGTAGTGTCTGTAGTATCTGGTAGTGTCTGTAGTACCTGGTAGTGTCTGTAGTACCTGGGTGTGTCTGTAGTACCTGGTAGTGTCTGTAGTACCTGGTAGTGTCTGTAGTACCTGGTAGTGTCTGTAGTACCTGGTAGTGTCTGTAGTACCTGGTAGTGTCTGTAGTACCTGGGTGTGTCTGTAGTACCTGGTAGTGTCTGTAGTACCTGGTAGTGTCAGTAGTATCTGGTAGTGTCTGTAGTACCTGGTAGTGTCTGTCGTACCTGGTAGTGTCTGTAGTACCTGGTAGTGTCTGTAGTATCTGGTAGTGTCTGTAGTACCTGGTAGTGTCTGTAGTACCTGGTAGTGTCTGTAGTACCTGGTAGTGTCTGTAGTACCTGGTAGTGTCTGTAGTACCTGGTAGTGTCTGTAGTACCTGTGTAGTGTCAGTAGTACCTGGTAGTGTCGGTAGTACCTGGTAGTGTCGGTAGTACCTGGTAGTGTCAGTAATACCTGGTATTAATAGAGCCAGTTATCTTTCCTGAGAAAGAGAGGCGACTCAACACCACTCTGTATTCGATGCAAGTGGTTGGAGTTTTCCTGAAGCAAGATCGTCGAGTGACTACTTATCTACTGCTTAACTCTTGTGTGTGTGTGAGAGAGAGAGAGAGAGAGAGAGAGAGAGAGAGAGAGAGAGAGAGAGAGAGAGAGAGAGAGAGAGGTAGCTGACTCTCCGTATCTTATCATTGTTTTATCACCTGTTCCTCAGTAAGACTCAGCTTTGTCTCTTTTTTTATATTCCCACGTCATACTCACGCCTATACGACTCGCATGAAGATTAACCATCCCACCTTATTTTACCTAAAGATTAGCCACCCTAACTCTATGAGGGATATTAGGAAAGGTCATAATAGATTGCGTTAAGTTAGTGTTAGTAACTAACTTGTAACTAAAACTCCTTGTATGAACCCAAGGACTTTGTCAGCCTGGTTTTGAGCAAATATACATTGTTTACTTTGTTTATGATTCCTACTTATCATTACTCCTAAGTCTTTCTCACAGTCGGATTTTTCTACAACAACGGTGTTCATCTGTTATCTGGTTTCTGTTTATATCTCCTAGGCTAAATACTTTACATTTGTCCACATTAAATTTCATCTGCCATTTTGTAAATCATGTTTAATTTTTTTTTAGATCTTCCTGTAGTTTTGCGGAGTCCTCGTCTGATTTAATTACACACCGTTAATGCTTACTCGCTGTTTCCTGTCCTGTAACCACGCCCTAATCCATTTTAGAATATCCTCCAATGCCATGAGCCTCCACTTTTCGCATTGTCTTTCGTGGGGACTCTGTAGAAGGCTTTGCTAAAGTCGAGGTATACCACATCGTAGTCGTCCCGTCATCCACTGATTCGAAAACAGTTGAAAAGAATGTTAATAGATTAGTCAGACATGAACGCCCACTTGTGAAGCCATGTTGGGAATCATTGATCAACTTGTGCTTTTCCAGGTGATTTCGAATAGAGTTTGAAATTATTGCTTCCAGCAATTTGCCTACAATTGATGTTAAACTGATTGGACGGTAGTTAGAGGATAGTGATCTATCTTCCTTCTTGAAAATCGATATCACAATCGCTATCTTCCAGGATTCTGGTACTACATTCGTTTTTAATGACATTTTAATTTTTTTAAGGGTTAGGTAAGGTAAGGTTAAGTTAGGTAAGGTCAGGTTAAGTTAGGTAAGGTTAGGTTATGTAAGGTTAGGCAGGTAAGGTTAGGTTAGGTAGGTTAGTTTAAGTTAGGTTAGGTTAAGGTAGGTAAAGTTAGGTAAGTTTATGATAGGTTAGGCTAAGTTAATCTTCAGGCGATGGAAATAATTGTCAGTACTCTACTCAAACATTATGTGCAGGTAAAGGCCGAGTGTATAGAGTGGGAGGTGTATGGGAGGAGTCACAGTACACCCTCACACACCCTCACCACTACACCCACTGTGTATCGACACCCACACACACACACCCTCTCCACTACACCCACTGTGCATCGACACCCACACACACACACACACACACACACACACCCCCTCACCACTACACCCACTGTGTATCGACACCTTCACACACCCTCACCACTACACCCACTGTGTATCGACACCCACACACACACACACACACACACACACACACCCTCACCACTACACCCACTGTGTATCGGCACCTTCACACACCCTCACCACTACACCCACTGTGTATCGACACCCACCCACACACACACACACACACACACCCTCACCACTACACCCACTGTGTATCGAAACCCTCTCCACTACACCCACAGTGTATCGACACCCACACACACACACACACACACACCCTCACCACTACACCCACTGTGTATCGACACCTTCACACACCCTCACCACTACACCCACTGTGTATCGACACCTTCACACACCCCACCCACACACACACACCCTCACCACTACACCCACTGTGTATCGACACCCTCACACACCCTCACCACTACACCCACTGTGTATCGAAACCCTCACACACCCTCACCAATACACCCACTCTGTATCAACACCTTCCCACACCCTCACCACTACACCCACTGTGTATCGACACCCTCACACACCCTCACCACTACACCCACTGTGCATCGACACCTTCCCACACCCTCACCACTACACCCACTCTGTATCGACACCCTCACACACCCTCACCACTACACCCACTGTGCATCGACACCTTCCCACACCCTCACCACTACACCCACTCTGTATCGACACCCTCACCACTACACCCACTGTGTATCGACACCCACACACATACACACACACACACCCTCACCACTACACCCACTGTGTATCGACACCTTCACACACCCTCACCACTACACCCACTGTGTATCGAAACCCTCACACACCCTCACCACTACACCCACTATGTATCAACACCCTCACACACCCTCACCACTACACCCACTGTGTATCGACACCCTCACACACCCTCACTACAACACCCACTGTGTATCGACACCCCCCCACACACACACACCCTCACCACTACACCCACTGTGCATCGACACCTTCCCACACCCTCACCACTACACCCACTGTGTATCGAAACCCTCACACACCCTCACCACTACACCCAATGTGTATCGAAACCCTCACACACCCTCACCACTACACCCACTGTGTATCGACACCCTCACACATCCTCACCACAACACCCACTGTGCATCGACACCCACACACACCCTCACCACTATACCCACTGTGTATCGACACCCTCAAACACCCTCACCACTACACCCACTCTGCATCGACATCCTCAAACATCCTCACACACCCTCACCACTACACCCATTGTGTATCGACACCCTCACACACCCTCATCATTACACCCACTGTGTATCGACACCCTCACACACCCTCACCACTACACCCACTCTGTATCGACACCCTCACCACTACACCCACTGTGTATCGACACCCTCACACACCCTCACCACAACACCCACTGTGTATCGACACCCTCACATACCCTCACCACTACACCCGCTGTGTATTGACACCCTCACCACTACACCCAGTGTGTATCGACACCGTCACACACCCTCACCACTACACCCACTGTGTATCGACACCCGCACCACTACACCCAGTGTGTATCGACA
Organism: Homarus gammarus; assembly: GCA_958450375.1. NCBI lineage: Eukaryota > Metazoa > Arthropoda > Malacostraca > Decapoda > Nephropidae > Homarus > Homarus gammarus. The sequence continues at coordinate 552,806 of CAUDMG010002426.1, read as the reverse complement.
CCGTCACACACCCTCACCACTACACCCACTGTGTATCGACACCCGCACCACTACACCCACTGTGTATCGACACCCTCACCACAACACCCACTGTTTATCGACAACCTCACCACTACACCCACTGTGTATCGACACCCTCACCACTAAGCCCACTGTGTATCAACACCCTCACTACTACACCCACTGTATATCGACACCCACACACTCACACCCTCTCCACTACACCCACTGTGTATTGACACCCTCACCACTACACCCAGTGTGTATCGACACCCTCACACACCCTCACCACTACACCCACTGTGTATCGACACCCTCACACACCCTCACCACTACACCCACTGTGTATCGACACCCACACACCGTCACTACAACACCCACTGTGTATCGACACCCTCACCACTACACCCAGTGTGTATCGACACCCTCACACACCCTCACCACTACACCCACTGTGTATCGACACCCTCACACACCCTCACCACTGCACCCACTGTATATCGACACCCGCACACTCACACCCTCACCACTACACCCTCTGTGTATCGACACCCTCACCACTACACCCAGTGTGTATCGACACCCTCACACACCCTCACCACTACACCCACTGTGTATCGACACCCTCACACACCCTCACCACTACACCCACTGTATATCGACACCCACACTCACACCCTCACCACTACACCCACTGTGTATCGACACCCTCACTCACCCTCACCACTACACCCACTGTATATCGACACCCACACACTCACACCCTCACCACTTCACCCACTATGTATCGACACCCTCAAACACCCTTACTACTACACCCACAGTATATCGACACCCACACACTCATACCCTCACCACTACACCCACTGTGTACCGACACTCGCACACCCTCACCAAAACACCCACTGTGTATCGACACCCTCAAACACCCTCACACACCCTCACCACTACACCCACAGTGTATCGACACCCTCACACACCCTCACCACTACACCCACTCTGTATCGACATCCTGACAACTACACCCACTGTGTATCGACACCCTCACACACCCTCACCACAACACCCACTGTGTATCGACACCCTCACACACCCTCACCACAACACCCACTGTGTATCGACACCCACACACCGTCACTACAACACCCACTGTGTATCGACACCCTCACCAATACACCCACTGTGTATCGACACCCTCACACACCCTCACCACTACACCCACTGTGTATCGACACCCTCACACACCCTCACCACTACACCCACTATATATCGACACCCACACACTCACACCCTCACCACTACACCCACTGTGTGTCGACACCCTCACCATTTCACCCAGTGTGTATCGACACCCTCACACACCCTCACCACTACACCCACTGTGTATCGAAACCCTCAAACACCCTTACTACTACACCCACTGTATATCGACACCCACACACTCACACCCTCACTACTACACCCACTGTATATCGACACCCACACACTCACACCCTCACCACTACACCCTCTGTGTATCGACACCCTCACACACCCTCACCACTACACCCACTGTGTATCGACACCCTCAAACACCCTTACTACTACACCCACTGTGTATAGACACCCACACACACACACCCTCACCACTACACCCACTGTGTATCGACACCCTCAAACACCCTTACTACTACACCCACTGTATATCGACACCCTCAAACACCCTTACTACTACACCCACTGTGCATCGACACCCACACACTCACACCCTCACCACTACACCCACTGTGTATCGACACCCTCAAACACCCTTACTACTACACCCACTGTATATCGACACCCTCAAACACCCTTACTACTACACCCACTGTGCATCGACACCCACACACTCACACCCTCACCACTACACCCTCTGTGTATCGACACCCTCACACACCCTCACCACTACACCCACTGTGTATCGACACCCTCAAACACCCTTACTACTACACCCACTGTGTATCGACACCCACACACACACACACCCTCACCACTTCACCCACTATGTATCGACACCCTCAAACACCCTTACTACTACACCCACTGTATATCGACACCCACACACTCACACCCTCTCCACTACACCCACTGTGCATCGACACCCTCACCACTACACCCACTGTGTATCGACACTCTCGCACACCCTCACCAAAACACCCACTGTGTATCGACATCCTCAAACACCCTCACACACCCTCACCACTACACCCACAGTGTATCGACACCCTCACACACCCTCACCACTACACCCACTCTGTATCGAAATCCTGACAACTACACCCACTGTGTATCGACACCCTCACACACCCTCACCACAACACCCACTGTGTATCGACACCCTCACACACCCTCACCACAACACCCACTGTGTATCGACACCCACACACCGTCACTACAACACCCACTGTGCATCGACACCCTCACCACTACACCCAGTGTGTATCGACACCCTCACACACCCTCACCACTACACCCACTGTATATCGACACCCACACACTCACACCCTCACCACTACACCCACTGTGTATCGAAACCCTCACCACTACACCCAGTGTGTATCGACACCCTCACACACCCTCACCACTACACCCACTGTGTATCGACACCCTCAAACACCCTTACTACTACACCCACTGTGTATCGACACCCACACACTCACACCCTCACTACTACACCCACTGTATATCGACACCCACACACTCACACCCTCTCCACTACACCCACTGTGTATCGACACCCTCACCACTACACCCAGTGTGTATCGACACCCTCACACACCCTCACCACTACACCCATTGTGTATCGACACCCACACACACACACCCTCACCACTCCACCCACTGTGTATCGACACCATCACCACTACACCCACTTTGTATCGACACCCACACACACACACCCTCACCACTACACCCACTGTGTATCGACACCCACACACACACACACACACCCTCACCACTACACCCACTGTGTATCGACACCCTCACACACCCTCACCACTTCACCCATTGTGTATCGACACCCACACACACACACCCTCACCACTACACCCACTGTGCATCGACACCCTCACCACTAACTTTGCATGTTACACACCGTAGACTTCCCTTCGTGAACCTTGGTCACGTCCAGGCAGGTACACTTCCAGGTGCTAAGGTACACTTCTAGGTACTAAGGTACACCTCTAGGTACTAAGGTACACCTCCAGGTACTAAGGTACACCTCCAGGTGCTAAGGTACACCTCTAGGTACTAAGGTACACCTCCAGGTACTAAGGTACACCTCCAGGCCTGCAGCGACTACAGGTACACCTCCAGGTACTACAGGTACACCTCCAGGTACTACAGGTACAGCAACACTAGGCCATATACAGGCTTGGCCCCGAAGTCTGTAATTTGTTAGGTATCAAATATCAACTCACTCGTCCAGGTTGAGGGTCTTCAGGTCCTCGGGCCAATAAGACCTGGCCATGGTGGACTTTGGAGACGTGTACAGGTGGTAGGCTGAAGACGTGTACAGGCCAAGAGGAAGTAGGCGTTCACACTATAAAGACGACTGTGGGTACCTGAAGGTGTCCAGGGCTGATATACACCAGCGCCCTCCCAACACTTGCCTGATAAGACGTGTTGTTGCTGCTGGTCAGCCAAGTGAGTGCGGAACACCCGTCTTAAACTTTCCTGAAGTGAAGCAGCGATGATTGGCTCAGGAAGGATATACAAGCCCCTCCCACAGCCAAACTCATCGCTGAGTGGTCAAGATGGCTGCTGTGCTCAGTTAACAGCGTGACGTCAATCATTGTATCCTGTGGACGAACGGAAGCTGTTAACAGCTGGCATTAAAGAAGCTAACCCTAGATATCATACCTTCTCCAGCAACCCCTAGACAGTAAAGAATTAGTACAATATTTGTTGTGGTGATATGTGATAGGTAACTGGCAAAATGTCACCTGTCCTCCATCCACCCCCCCCCCAAGGACTCCACTCTTAACCACGCCTGCATGCCCCCCAAGGACTCTACTCTTAACCTCGACCGCGTGCCCCCTCCAGGAATTCGCTCATCCTGCAGGAAACCTTGTGCACCTCCCGTCTTCCACGAACACTCCCGGATCCTGTTGACAAAGTTACTTGCACTCACTTTCCTATAACTGCTGGCGCACGCGCGCACGCGCACACGTACACACACACACACAAATATACACACACACATAAACACACACAGACGCACACGCAAACACGTTCACACACACACGTACACACACACATACGTACACACACACATACACACACACGTACACACAAACACGTACACACTAAATTAAAGAGGTTGTAATTGACCGTATTATATATCCAAGTAGACGTACGTGTGGGGAGGGTGGGCGTGAAGTGGGCGTCTGGATGAGGGTGGGCGGGTGTGTGATGGACAGGGAGACGTATCAGTGGGGATGGATGTGGATGGGTGAGGGTGGGAAGGGCAACATGTCCTGTGGCTGTGTTGGTCATTACGGGAGATGAGACACAAGTCTTAATGTTGGTTAATGTGAGGCCAACCTCCACCACCTGAACCTTTGTGCTACACCCACCTGAACCTTTGTGCTACACCCACCTGAACCTTTGTGCTACACCCACCTACACTTTTGAGCTACACCCACCTGCACTTTTGTGCTACACCCACCTGAACCTTTGTGCTACACCCACCTGAACCTATGTGCTACACCCACCTACACCTTTGAGCTACACCCACCTGCACCTTTGAGGTACACCCACCTGAACCTATGTGCTACACCCACCTACACCTTTGAGCTACACCCACCTACACCTTTGTGCTACACCCACCTGAACCTTTGTGCTACACCCACCTACACCTTTGTGCTACACCCACCTGAACCTTTGTGCTACACCCACCTACACCTTTGTGCTACACCCACCTGAACCTTTGTGCTACACCTACCTGAACCTTTGTGCTACACCCACCTGAACCTTTGAGCTACACCCACCTGAACCTTTGTGCTACACCCACCTATACCTTTGTACTACACTCACCTGCACCTTTGAGCTACACCTACCTGAACCTTTGTGCTACACCCACCTATACCTTTGTACTACACTCACCTACACCTTTGAGCTACACCCACCTACACCTTCGTGCTACACCCACCTGCACCTTTGTGCTACACCCACCTACACCTTCGTGCTACACCCACCTACACCTTTGTGCTACACCCACCTACACCTTCGTGCTACACCCACCTGCACCTTTTTGCTACACCCACCTACACATTTGTGCTACACCCACCTACACCTTTGAGATATACCCACCTACACCCACCTGCACCTTTGTGCTACACCCACCTACACCTTTGTGCGACACTCACCTGCACCTTTGTGCTACACTCACCTACACCTTTGTGCTACACTCACCTACAGCATACGGGAGGCAGCGAGGTATCATACGGGTGGCAGCGAGGTATCATACGGGAGGCAGCGAGGTATCATACGGGTGGCAGCGAGGTATCATACGGGAGGCAGCGAGGTATCATACGGGTGGCAGCGAGGTATCATACGGGTTGCAGCGAGGTATCGTACGGGAGGCAGTGAGGTATCATACGGGAGGCAGCGAGGTATCATACGGGAGGCAGCGAGGTATCATACGGGAGGCAGCGAGGTATCATACGGGTGGCAGCGAGGTATCATACGGGAGGCAGCGAGGCATCATACGGGAGGCAGCGAGGTATCATACGGGAGGCAGCGAGGTATCATACGGGAGGCAGTGAGGTATCATACGGGAGGCAGTGAGGTATCAACACCTGAGCTCTATAACAGTATCTTATCTCTACCAGCGTCCAGTGTCACTAATTTACAGGTATTTGAGCTGATAGGGAGCAGCTTCTGAGTTTATATTCACTTACGAGAAATATCCTGGTGGGTGAACCTTGAAGCGTCTCGTTAATAAAGTCCTAAGAAAAAAAATCGTATAATAAAACACAAAGAGTTACGTAAAAGGATAACATCGAAATTATACTGATACTCTGCTTTACATAAACATGTTTACTTCACATCAGATATAAGGAAAAAATACCAAAATCTAGTTAATGACAGTATCTACCCCTGTAGTTAAGTGTGTGTGTGTGTGTTTTTAGTGTGTGTGGTACATGTAGTATACGTGTGTGTGCGTAGTGCATGTTTATGTGAATGCAAGTGTCAATAACTTTCCCCTTGTGTGGCCTCGACCAGAGATGCGTTGGTCCTACTTGACTGCCTTCACTTGGCCTTGTGAAAGAAGTGAATACTTGTGACACTATCTTCTCATTGGTTGGAACCGAACTTACCTTTACCTCACCTAATGTTGAAATATCCCACGCTAACCTTTTCTTACCAAACCAACACACACACACACAGGTGGCAATGACTTACTCAGCAAGCTTTTCCTGTACTTCGAGTAAGTCCTCAATTATTCCTACGCTTGGCTAGTTCCGCTTCTTACCTGGCTAGCTTCTCCGCTTACCTGGCTAGCTTCTCCGCTTACCTGTCTAGCTTCTCCTCTTACCTAGCTAATTCCTATTTACCTAGCTAGTTCCTCTTACCTGGCTAGTTTCTCCACTTACCTGGCTAGTTCTCCTCTTACCTGGGTAGTTCTCCTCTCATCTGGATTGGTTTCTTGACTTATCGACAGAGAGAGAGAGAGAGAGAGAGAGAGAGAGAGAGAGAGATGACCGCTTTATAACAGGCATAAATTAACACCAAAATAGAAATGAAATGTTAACCATATCACCACCAGCTTGTAGTCTGAGTCAGCACCCGTAGTATATCACCACCAGCTTGTAGTCTGAGTCAGCACCAGTAGTATATTACCACCAGCTTGTAGTGTGAGTCAGCACCAGTTGTATATCACCACCAGCTTGTAGTCTGAGTCAGCACCAGTAGTATATCACCACCAGCTTGTAGTCTGAGTCAGCACCAGTAGTATATTACCACCAGCTTGTAGTGTGAGTCAGCACCAGTCGTATATCACCACCAGCTTGTAGTGTGAGTCAGCACCAGCAGTATATCACCACCAGCTTGTAGTCTGAGTCAGCACTAGTATATCACCACCAGCTTGTAGTGTGAGTCAGCACCAGTAGTATATCACCACCAGCTTGTAGTGTGAGTCAGCACCAGTAGTATATCACCACCAGCTTGTAGTGCGAGTCAGCACCAGTAGTATATCACCACTAGCTTGTAGTGTGAGTCGGCACAAGTCGTATATCACCACCAGCTTGTAGTGGGAGTCAGCACCAGTAGTATATCACCACCAGCTTGTAGTGTGAGTCAGCACCAGTAGTATATCACTATCAGCTTGTAGTGCGAGTCAGCACCAGTAGTATATCACCACCAGCTTGCAGTGTGAGTCAGCACCAGTAGTATATTACCACCAGCTTGTAGTGTGAGTCAGCACCAGTAGTATATCACCACCAGCTTGTAGTGTGAGTCAGCACCAGTCGTCTATCACCACCAGCTTGTAGTGCGAGTCAGCACCAGTCGTATATCACCACTAGCTTGTAGTGTGAGTCAGCATCAGTCGAAAATCACCACCAGCTTGTAGCGTGAGTCAGCACCAGTCGTATATCACCACCAGCTTGTAGTGTGAGTCAGCACCAGTCGTATATCACTACCAGCTTGTAGTGTGAGTCAGCACCAGTCGTATATCACCACCAGCTTGTAGTGTGAGTCAGCACCAGTCGTATATCACCACCAGCTTGTAGTGTGAGTCAGCACCAGTAGTATATCACCACCAGCATGTAGTGTGTGTCAACACCAGTCGTATATCACCACCAGCTTGTAGCGTGAGTCAGCACCAGTCGTGTATCACCACCAGCTTGTAGTGTGAGTCAGCACCAGTCGTATATCACCACCAGCTTGTAGTGTGATTCAGCACCAGTCGTATATCACCACCAGCTTGTAGCGTGAGTCAGCACCAGTCGTATATCACCACCAGCTTGTAGTGTGAGTCAGCACCAGTCGTATATCACCACCAGCTTGTAGTGTGAGTCAGCACCAGACGTATATCACCACCAGCTTTTAGTGTGAGTCAGCACCAGTCGTATATCACCACCAGCTTTTAGTGTGAGTCAGCACCAGTAGTATATCACCACCAGCTTTTAGTGTGAGTCAGCACCAGTCGTATATCACCACCAGCTTGTAGTGTGAGTCAGCACCAGTAGTATATCACCACCAGCTTGTAGTGTGAGTCAGCACCATTAGTATATCACCACCAGCTTGTAGTGTCACCCCAATAGCTTCACATTGACTATAGCATTGGGGGAGATAACAATAATATGTGACGCCAGGGTTCACCCATAACACGTGTACACCGTTGATTATACTGTAACTCAAACTTTGTGTGTGAGTGTGTGTGTGGTCACCTCAGACAAGAGAGGAAATGCCAGTATTTCTCTGCTGACACCAATTGTAGGAGCATCGAGGCTACCATTATTCATGAACAACTACGCTGGACTGGCTATGTGACCCGCATGGACGACAATATAATGCCAAAGCAGCCACTTTACAGCCACTTACCGAATAGTAAACGTAACGCCGGCAGGCAATTGAAAAGGTATAAGGATAGTGTTAAGACAAACCTGAAAAAGTGCTAAATCGACCTCCTCACCTGGGAGACGATTATTCCACACCGTAACACTTGGAGGAGCACCACAAAAGAAGGTGTCAATACTCTCGAGCTAGCCCGACTGCAAACTGAGGCAGACAGCCAACGCAGGAAAGACGCTGCCGCTGCCCCTACCGCACTCGATGTAGCCCTCCACATGTGCAACATCTGTGAAAAACTCTGCCGGTTCCCGCATCGGCCTCTTTAGTCACCTCAAAACTCACTAGTGAAGGTGACATCCCATATAACTCATATCATTGTATCATAGCTGGATGATCGTCATACTCGATTCCAGAGTGACAGCGTATTAGTAGTGCGTGTGTGAGTGTGTGTGTGTGTGTGTGTGTGAGTGAGGGTGTTAACTCACACTTATATAACGTGATATGACAGGTAATCCCGTCAGGGTATCAGCGGCAGTAGCCAAATGATACCGTTTTCCGGTCTATGCAAATTGCCAAAACCCACGTTTATGAGGGTTCCAGTTCAAAATAGCCCGTTCACATAGACCCTTCTTTCTTATGTAGTCACGGCGATTATAGTTTATTCTATTTATTTATAATTAACATCTTTCTAGGTGTTCGAAGAGTTGGTGTGTTAGTACAGGAGGAAACTGTAGTACCCAGAGAAAACCTGCCATGTTTGGTAGTGAAGGCCATCCTACATGGTCCAGTGTTAGTACAGGAGGAAACTGTAGTACCCAGAGAAAACCTGCCATGTTTGGTAGTGAAGGCCATCCTACATGGTCCAGTGTTAGTACAGGAGGAAACTGTAGTACCCAGAGAAAACCTGCCATGTTTGGTAGTGAAGGCCATCCTACATGGTCCAGTGTTAGTACAGGAGGAAACTGTAGTACCCAGAGAAAACCTGCCATGTTTGGTAGTGAAGGCCATCCTACATGGTCCAGTGTTAGTACAGGAGGAAACTGTAGTACCCAGAGAAAACCTGCCATGTTTGGTAGTGAAGGCCATCCTACATGGTCCAGTGTTAGTACAGGAGGAAACTGTCGTAGAAAACCTGCCATGTTTGGTAGTGAAGGCCATCCTACATGGTCCAGTGTTAGTACAGGAGGAAACTGTAGTACCCAGAGAAAACCTGCCATGTTTGGTAGTGAAGGCCATCCTACATGGTCCAGTGTTAGTACAGGAGGAAACTGTAGTACCCAGAGAAAACCTGCCATGTTTGGTAGTGAAGGCCATCCTCCATGGTCCAGTGTTAGTACAGGAGGAAACTGTCGTAGAAAACCTGCCATGTTTGGTAGTGAAGGCCATCCTACATGGTCCAGTGTTAGTACAGGAGGAAACTGTAGTACCCAGAGAAAACCTGCCATGTTTGGTAGTGAAGGCCATCCTCCATGGTCCAGTGTTAGTACAGGAGGAAACTGTAGTACCCAGAGAAAACCTGCCATGTTTGGTAGTGAAGGCCATCCTCCATGGTCCAGTGTTAGTACAGGAGGAAACTGTCGTAGAAAACCTGCCATGTTTGGTAGTGAAGGCCATCCTACATGGTCCAGTGTTAGTACAGGAGGAAACTGTAGTACCCAGAAAAAACCTGCCATGTTTGGTAGTGAAGGCCATCCTACATGGTCCAGTGTTAGTACAGGAGGAAACTGTAGTACCCAGAGAAAACCTGCCATGTTTGGTAGTGAAGGCCATCCTCCATGGTCCAGTGTTAGTACAGGAGGAAACTGTAGTACCCAGAGAAAACCTGCCATGTTTGGTAGTGAAGGCCATCCTACATGGTCCAGTGTTAGTACAGGAGGAAACTGTAGTACTCAGAGAAAACCTGCCATGTATGGTAGTGAAGGCCATCCTCCATGGTCCAGTGTTAGTACAGGAGGAAACTGTAGTACCCAGAGAAAACCTGCCATGTTTGGTAGTGAAGGCCATCCTCCATGGTCCAGTGTTAGTACAGGAGGAAACTGTCGTAGAAAACCTGCCATGTTTGGTAGTGAAGGCCATCCTACATGGTCCAGTGTTAGTACAGGAGGAAACTGTAGTACCCAGAGAAAACCTGCCATGTTTGGTAGTGAAGGCCATCCTACATGGTCCAGTGTTAGTACAGGAGGAAACTGTAGTACCCAGAGAAAACCTGCCATGTTTGGTAGTGAAGGCCATCCTACATGGTCCAGTGTTAGTACAGGAGGAAACTGTCGTAGAAAACCTGCCATGTTTGGTAGTGAAGGCCATCCTACATGGTCCAGTGTTAGTACAGGAGGAAACTGTAGTACCCAGAGAAAACCTGCCATGTTTGGTAGTGAAGGCCATCCTACATGGTCCAGTGTTAGTACAGGAGGAAACTGTAGTACCCAGAGAAAACCTGCCATGTTTGGTAGTGAAGGCCATCCTACATGGTCCAGTGTTAGTACAGGAGGAAACTGTAGTACCCAGAGAAAACCTGCCATGTTTGGTAGTGAAGGCCATCCTACATGGTCCAGTGTTAGTACAGGAGGAAACTGTAGTACCCAGAGAAAACCTGCCATGTTTGGTAGTGAAGGCCATCCTACATGGTCCAGTGTTAGTACAGGAGGAAACTGTCGTAGAAAACCTGCCATGTTTGGTAGTGAAGGCCATCCTACATGGTCCAGTGTTAGTACAGGAGGAAACTGTAGTACCCAGAGAAAACCTGCCATGTTTGGTAGTGAAGGCCATCCTACATGGTCCAGTGTTAGTACAGGAGGAAACTGTAGTACCCAGAGAAAACCTGCCATGTTTGGTAGTGAAGGCCATCCTACATGGTCCAGTGTTAGTACAGGAGGAAACTGTAGTACCCAGAGAAAACCTGCCATGTTTGGTAGTGAAGGCCATCCTACATGGTCCAGTGTTAGTACAGATGGAAACCAACCTAACCTGACAGAGTTTAAGATGCATGGAGGTTAAGTTAAGTTAGGATAATATAGAAGAAGTTAGGTTACGTTAAGTTAGTTTAGTTTAGGATAGGTTATAACAAGTTGGGATCGGAACGAATAGCTTGGGTATTATGAGAGCATTTGGTAGTGTGCACACGGACGTTCGGCCCCTCAACTAGGAAAGAATTTCTAGTTTTATTTATAAACGCTCTCACCCACACACATGCACGTACACACACTACACAGATTCACGTAAGCCAGGTGTAAAAATACACACACACACACACACACACACACACAGAACACATTCTCACGTATGCCAGGTATATATAATGGCTGCCCCTCGAGGTCGAGGATGGCCGACCCAAGGGCCACTTAGGCATGAATCTGTTTAAGGTGTAGAAGCTGTCGCCACCACCACAACCACACCCTGAGTTAACGACTTGCATGATTCAGTGTTTAAGGTGTAGAAGCTGTCGCCAACACCACAACCACACCCTGAGTTAACGAGTTGCATGACCCAGTTTTTAAGGTGTAGAAGCTGTCGCCAACACAACAATCACACCCTGAGTTAACGAGTTGCATGATCCAGTGCTTAAGGTGTAGAAGCTGTCGCCAACACCACAACCACACCCTGAATTAACGAGTTGCATGACCCAGTTTTTAAGGTGTAGAAGCTGTCGTCAACACAACAATCACACCCTGAATTAACGAGTTGCATGACCCAGTTTTTAAGGTGTAGAAGCTGTCGCCAACACCACAACCACACCTGAGTTAACGAGTTGCATGATCCAGTGTTTAAGGTGTAGAAGCTGTCGCCAACACAACAACGACACCCTAAGTAAACGAGTTGCATGACCCATTGTCAAGGAATAGTCCGAGAAGACCGGACATACCGCCAACTGCACTGGCTAACCATTACCCAGGAACACGATCCGTAAATCGATTAACCTCCAGGTTCCCAGTTACTGCTGGGTAGACAGAGGCAAATGGCGTTAAGAAAGTTGCCAATAGTTTCACCCTGCCCGGGGGTTCAAAACCGGGTCTATTCGCTTGCGAAGCAAGCATGCTGACCATTACAGCACAGGTCGCTGGGCCATGTATAGGAATGCACACACACACACATCATTTACGTACACACAGTACACAGTTTCACGTATGCCAGGTATAGAATGCCCGCGCGCGCACACGCACACACACACACACACACACTCCAGCCCATACAAGCACTAACTGATTGCTATAAGAGCAGCCCAGTCCCAACCATTGTAAAAATTATCAACACCTAATTATTATATATCATATTTGTATCACTTATGTTACCTGTACAGTATATCATTTGTAAATCAAGAGACCCATTCCCCAATTATGTATAATTGTATATTTTCAGCCTTCCGGCTGCCATGCTCTTTCAATAAACCGTTAATTACATACACACACACACACACACACACACACGCTTTCAATTTCCGATGTGGCAGCTCGAGTAGATTATGTTGATTATTTTGATGATGTTGGTGATTATGGTAGTGGTGATGATGATGATGATAGTGGTGGTGATGGTTTGTGATGATGGTGGTATTGTTGGTGGTGATGATGATGATAGTGGTGGTGATAGTGACGAAGATGATAAAGATGATGATGGTGGTGATGATGGTAGTGATGGTGATAGTGACAGCGATGATAATGATGATGATGATGGTGGTGATGATGGTGGTGGTGTTGATGGTGTTGGTGATGGTGTCGGTGGTGGTGTCGGTGGTGTGTTGGTGGTGTTGGTGGTGATGATGATGGTGGTGATGATGATGGTGGTGGGGTGATGATGGTGGTAGTGATGGTGATGATGATGGTGTCGGTGGTGGTGTCGGTGGTGTGTTGGTGGTGTTGATGGTGGTGATGATGGTGGTGGTGATGGTCATGATGATGGTGTCGGTGGTGGTGTTGGTGGTGGTGATGGTGGTGGTGGTTGTGGTGAATGATGATGGTGTCGGTGGTGGTGTTGGTGGTGGTGATGGTGGTGGTGGTTGTGGTGAATGATGATGGTGGTGGCGATGATGGTGGTGGTGGTGGTGGTGGTGGTGGTGGTGGTGATGATGGTGGGGTGGTGATGGTGGGGTGGTGATGCTGGTGGTGGTGATGATGGTGATGGTGGTGATGATGGTGGTGGTGATGATTGTAGTGGTTATGATGGTGGTGGTGATGATGGTGGTGGTGGTGATAATGATAGTAGAGGTGATGATGGTGGTGCTGATGACAATGGTGGTGATGATGGTGGTGATGATGATGGCGATGGTGGTGGTGATGGTGGTGGTGGTGGTGGTGATGGTGATGATGGTGGTGGTAGTGATGATGATGATGATGGTCGTGGTAGTGATGATGGTGGTGGTGGTGGTGATGATGATGATGGTGGTGATGATGATGCTGATGATGGTGTTAGTGATGATGTTGATAGTGGTGGTGATGATGATGATGATGATAATGATGGTGGTGGTGGTGGTGGCGGTGGTGATGACGGTGGTGGTGGTGGTAATGATGGTGGTGGTGGTGGTGGTGGTGGTGGTGATGGTGGTGATGAGGATGGTGATGAGGATGGCGGTGATGATGGTGGTGGTAATGATGATGATGGTGGTGGTAATGATGATGATGATGGTGATGATGATGATGATGGTGGTGGTGATGATGATGGTGGTGATGATGGTGGTGATGGTGATGATGATGGTGGTGATGGTGATGATGATGGTGGTGATGTTGATGATGGTGGTGATGATGATGATGATGGTGATGGTGATGATGATGGTGGTGGTGATGACCGTGGTGGTGGTGATGATGGTGGTGGTGATGATGGTGGTGGTGGTGATGGTGGTGATGGTGTTTATGTATATTATGTATGCTGGATTATATATCATGTATGTATATTATGTATGTGCTCCATTTATGTATTATTTATTCAGCCTAGCTGGCAGCGTGTGGCAATGTTATTACCATATCCCACACGCTTAATTAATGTGCCTGGCGACGTATGGAAGCTGCTAATGTATCACTTGCCATACGTCGCCTATAGCAGTTGACAAGGAGCCTAGCCAAGGGAGAGCGCTGCTTCCCTCTGTGTACATACTCTTATCCAGTAAACCGAACCTACAAAACTATACAGGTGTTTGTGTTCTCTCCTGTATATAGAACTTATTATTCAGAACCTAACATGGCGCAGTGATCCGATCTTACTGGATAATTACGAGTGATAGTGCAAAGTTTGTGGAAAGCCGGCGACGGACTAGCTTGGGTCAACTCCCGCGCGTCACCTCTCCTCGAAGAATTTCAGCAACTTTGAGCAGTGTCAGTGACAGTGATTTTCTGTGAAGTGTTTAGTGCATTGTGTGTTTCGTGCCATTCATGTGTGACCTTGTTCTAAAGGATTCCCAAGGCATACGGCACGTTCTGGGCATTTGTAAGGAGTAGAGTTGAGTGCACCCGTCTCTGACCGCGTCCTGAGGGTAACTAGACTGACTGGGAGTCGCCGCGCTTCTCCCTTTCCCCCCCCTCACAGCGCGCCTCCACCCCCCCCCCCCTCACAGCTGGGGCGAGACGCTTTGCCCGCCCGGGACACACACTCGCACACACACATGTACTAACACTCGCTGACCGCGCGGCTTCCTTATATATATTTTATATATATAATCTACTTATCTGTGTATTTAATTAATTTTTTGTCTGAAATCTTGTTGATACGACGGGCTGACCGGTCAACACTGATTTAAGACATAGTACACAGAGGAAGTAGTTATGTCTCACGCCTTACGTAGCCGTGGACCCAGCGTCTGGATGAGTCAGGCGGGTGATAGCCCCGCAGAGATGGATGACCAGGCCGGCCACGACGCTCCAGCCCCCACATCGCGCAGCCCCTCACCTCAATATTCAGCGTTGTCTCCAGAGATAATTGCTTTACTGAAGTTTATGAGAGATGAGAAACGCGAGGATGAAGCCCACAGACGTTTGGCGGATGAGCACAGAAGGCAAGCAGAGGCAGAACGAGACAACCAACGGAGATTGGAAGACAGTGAACGGTTTGAAGCCTTGATATCTCGCCTCACTGTTAACCAAGCCCCTGGCTCTAACACTGCCTCGGTACTGACTGGTTCAGATACCTCATCCATGCTTCCTTCACACCCCCCAGCCCCACCTAAAGCAGCAGCTCAAACACCGCCCATCTTGAAGCCTGATGTGAATTTCCAGACTTTTCGTGAATGGCGGCGACGGTGGACTGATTATTCTACAATGGTGGATCTCCAGAGTTTGTCACAGCCTAAACAACTCATCCAGCTGCGTATGTGCCTGTCCTTGGAAATTCAGCGTGTCTTGGAACATACGTTGCAGGTACCCCCAACCTCTTCGCTGTCTGTAGAGGAGGTACTGGACGTTCTACAACGGCACATCAAAGGACAGCAGAATGAAGCTCTGCGCAGGAGGGAATTGTTTAGCTGCAGACAGATGGAGGGTGAGTCTTTTGATGCCTTTTACGTGCGTCTTAAGAGAGCCTCGGAAGAGGTAGATATATGTCCAGGCCACCACCAGCAGTGCGAGGAGACCCAGTTGAGGCAGGTGATCCTGATGGGTGTTAAGGACGAGGAACTTGTCCAACGCCTCACCTCCCTCGACTCTTCCTCTTCCCTTAAGGATGTGTTGACGATATGTCGCTCCTATGAGGCTGCCAGGTGTGCCACCTCTGCCATCCGTGCTCCCCCTACAGCTATACGCGCTGTGTCCCGGTACAAGAAGGACAAGAAGTCTGTTCCTACGCCTTCGCCCACCACGTCCACGCCCGGTTTATTTTGCAACAACTGTGGTAAGCAGCACGGAACACAGGTGTGTCCAGCTGCTCAGTCTACCTGCAACAGTTGTGACTGTAAGGGCCACTGGTCACTCACAGTACGGTGCCCAGCCAAACGCGTCCAGTGCAATGTGTGTGGTCGTCTGGGCCACTATGACAAGTGTTGCCCTTCCAACAAACCCAAGGGACCGCGTCGGCGGAAGCTTCAGCCCCCTTCCACCAGAGAGGGCCGCCCACAGCCTTCCAATCAGAGGCACGACGACTCCTGACAACGCTCGAGCCACATTAGGAATGTGTGCTCCCCCCCGCGTCCCAGGACCAAAGTCCCCCAGTACATCAGCGTCATCGTGACCTACGGCAGTGTGTCATCCCGTCTTCAGATGTTGCCCGACACCGGCGCTGATGCTACAGTCATCGGTCCCCAGCATTTGCAATGCTTGGGGCTCTCTCCAAGTGATCTAGGACCGCCCCCCAAGGATCTCCGCTTTATGGCAGATGGTTCACAGATGACCCCGGCCCTGGGTTCACTCCAAGCACAAGTCACCTTTGGCAACAGGTCGTGTCAAGCCTGGATTGATGTGCATAACGGTGTCCAGACTCCGTTGCTGTCCTACAGACATTGTCAGGAGTTGGCCATCATCTCCCAGGACTTCCCCAAACCTATTCTTGAGGTAAAACACGCCAACAGGGTGCAAAAAGGGAGCAGCAACGACCCTGCTGCCGCCCTACCCCTGCCTCTTGCCAGTGACACCTCTCCTTCGGATGCTCGGAAGTACTTCCTGAAGGAATTCAGCGACGTTCTGGTGACCACGTCCGCTCTGGAATCCAAGCCTCTCAAGAAGATGGCAGGCCCCCCCATGAGGATCCACCTGAGGGACGACGCGAAGCCATTCGCTATTTACACCCCTCGACTGGTTCCCCTGGCCTTCAGCGAGGCGGTCAAAAACGAGCTGGACTCCATGGTCGCCCAAGAAATTATTGTACCAACCGGCGATGACCCGTCTCCATGGTGTCACCCGATGGTTGTCGTCGCAAAACCTAAAGGTGGTGTTCGGATCACCACTGACCTTTCCAAGCTCAACAACCAGGTGTCTCGTCCTGCGCACTCTTCTCCCACGCCCTTTGCAGCCATACGCAGCGTGAACCCGAAGGCGCGCTTCTTCACGACGATGGACGCCCTGTGTGGATACTGGCAGATAGAGCTTGCCGAAGAAGACCGACCACTCACAACGTTCATCACCCCGCATGGACGTTACAGTTATTGCCGTGGCCCCATGGGATTCGCCGCTACAGGAGACGCTTTCTGTCTTCGAGGTGATATGGCTCTACAAGGTCTGGCAAACTGCGTGAAAGTGGTCGACGACATACTCGTGTACGACGAGGATTATATGGATCACCTCTGCCGTATCTACGAGGTACTCAACAGGTGCCGGAAGCACGGCATTACCCTAAATGCCGACAAGTTTGTTCTGGCCAG
>CAUDMG010002426.1:435000-530000 GCA_958450375.1 Homarus gammarus | reverse complement strand
ATGCAGCATTGTCAACTGGACCTGCATATAACAGATAGACAGAGATGACGGTGTATGTGTTATTTCATTCTCTCATTTTAAATACGTAGAAGAGAGAAAGAGAAAGAGAAAGAGGGAGGGAGGGAGAGGGAGAGAGAGAGAGAGAGAGAGAGAGAGAGAGAGAGAGAGAGAGAGAGAGAGAGAGAGAGAGAGAGAGAGAGAGAGACTGCTCCGTACATAAGAGCATGCGTGTGTGATTGTGTTAAGTAAACGTATCAGTGTAATTTATCATCTACTCGTAAATTTAGGATATAATTCTAGCGCCGTCAAAATCTTGTTTATAACATTACTCTTTTATTTTATACTAAATATAAAAATAACCATAAAATTTACTGACCTAACCTAATCCAACTTAACTTAACTCAACCTAAACTACGCAAACCTAATCTAACTTAACCTCCTAACCAAATCTAGCTTAACCTAACCCAACCTAAACTACGCATGCCTAATCTACCAAACCTAACATAGTGTAGCATACTCTAATTTAATATAATCGAACATAATCTAACCTTGTCTAATAACATAACCTAGTCCAATGAAACTTAACCTAATCTAACTTTACCCAGCTTATCATAATCTAACATAACCCTGACTTGACCTTATTTGGATTACAGAGTTCAGTTTTGGTCACCGTATTACACAACGGATATAGAATCCCTATAAAGAATTCAGAGGAGAATGATAAGACTAATCCCGGGCATTAGGAACTTTGAGTAAAGAGAAAGGTTAAAGCATCTTAATTTGCACTCTCTCAAGAGACGTAGTGAGGGGCGATATGATCGAGGTGTATAAATGGAAGTCAGGGTTAAGCAAACGTGACATAACATAGGGATTCAAACTATCCAACCAGGAACGAACTTTTAGCAATGGTTTTAAATTAGACACATTTAGATTTAGGCGCGAGATAGGTAAACACTGGTTTGGAAATAGAGTAGTGGATGAGTGGAACAAGTTACCAAACATCATCATTAACTTGAATATGCTGGATAGCTTTAAATATAGGTTGTCAAAATATGAACACTGTACACCGTCTACCGTGCCATGAACCATGTACACAGCCCACCATGCCATGAACAATGTACACAGCCCACCATGCCATGAACAATGTACATCGCCCACCATACCATGAACAATGTACATCGCCCACCATACCATGAACAATGTACACAGCTCACCATGCCATGAACAATGTACACCGCCCACCATGCCATAAGCAATGTACATCGCCCACCATACCATGAACAATGTACACAGCTCACCATGCCATGAACAATGTACAACGCCCACCATACCATGAACAATGTACACCGCCCACCATGCCATGAACAATGTACACCGCCCACCATGCCGTGAACACCGCTTACCATGCCATGAACAATGTACACCACCCACCATGCCATGAACAATGTACACCGCCCACCATGCCATTAACAATGTACACCGCCCACCATGCCGTGAACACCGCTTACCATGCCATGAACAATGTACACCGCCCACCATACCATGAACAATGTACACCGCCCACCATGCCATGCACAATGTACACCACCCACCATGCCATGAACAATGTACACCACCCACCATGCCATGAACATTGTACACCACCCACCATGCCGTGAACACCGCTTACCATGCCATGAACAATGTACACCACCCACCATGCCATGAACAATGTACACCACCCATCATACCATGAACAATGTACACCGCCCATCATACCATGAACAATGTACACCGCCCACCACACCATGAATAATGTACACCGCCCACCATGCCATGAACAATGTACACAGCCCACCATGCCATGAACAATGTACACCGCCCACCATGCCATGAACAATGTACATCGCCCACCATACCATGAACACTGTACACCGCCCACCATGCCATGAGCAATGTACACCGCCCACCATGCCATGAACATTGTACACCGCCCACCATACCATGAACATTGAACAATGCACACCGTCCACCATGCCATGAACATTGTACACAGCCCACCATGCCATGAACAATGTACACAGCCCACCATGCCATGAACAATGTACACCGTCCACCATGCCATGAACATTGAACAATGTACACCGTCCACCATGCCATAAACATTGTACACAGCCCACCATGCCATGAACAATGTACACAGCCCACCATGCCATGAACAATGTACACCGCCCACCATACCATGAACATTGAACAATGTACACCGTCCACCATGCCATGAACATTGTACACAGCCCACCATGCCATGAACAATGTACACAGCCCACCATGCCATGAACAATGTACACCGTCCACCATGCCATGAACATTGAACAATGTACACCGTCCACCATGCCATAAACATTGTACACAGCCCACCATGCCATGAACAATGTACACAGCCCACCATGCCATGAACAATGTACACCGCCCACCATACCATGAACATTGAACAATGTACACCGTCCACCATGCCATGAACATTGTACACAGCCCACCATGCCATGAACAATGTACACAGCCCATCATGCCATGAACATTGTACACAGCCCACCATGCCATGAACAATGTACACCGCCCACCATGCCATGAACAGAAGGATAACTTTATCCCTTATTTGGACCTCCTGTACCTTGGTAATATCGTCTTCAAACGTGAACAATATTCTAAATTCCTTGGGGTTGTTGTTGATGATAAACTAAACTGGAGGACCACATACAAGAACATTTATAGTATAGTCAATAAACAGTGCAGTATCCTCTGCACCAGACTCGTTAGTCACTCACTCTTGCAGCAATGAAAGAAATTTATTATGATCTTGTTTATCAACACTTGATACACTGTCACACCTTATGGGGGGCCTCTGGTTCCACTAAAACACAACCCCTGGTCACCACCTGGAAGAGTTGTGCGGACAGTGACCTACTTGAAAAAAATGATCACACAAACGAATAATTTGCTAAATTGAAAATGTTAAAATTTGAAGATATTAACACCTACTGCCGTGCTCTATTAGTTTGTAAATAAGTTTATCACTTGACTGAGAATAATTATTTCCAGTTTCGGAATAACCAGAGGTACAACTTAAAACACTCCTCTCAGTCCCAGACCTCTATAAAATACTGTACCCCTCACCCAGCCACCCATCCGAACAAAGACTACGCTCCCTTCCTTTAAATCATCTCTTAAAAGTTATCTATTTTCTAAGTATAAATATTTTTGTAACACTAACCTTACCATCAAAACCGTTATACAATGTTTTGTCACGTAGATAGAAATTGCCATTGCAATAATTAAAGTAGTGTATAATTATTTGCCGTCAAGCCATGATCCTGACTGTGTCTGTCTCCTTGTTTCACCATAATACAACCCATGTTGTACTGCTTCCCTCCCTCATCACATAAATGTATAACTATCAACTCTACTGTAAAATATGTATATACTTAAAAGTGTAAAAAATGAAATTAATAAATAAATAAAAGGTAATAATCATGGCAACATTCTCAAATGTATTGACTAATATCATGTTACATGTACTCGTACTAATCCAGATGCTATTAAATGTTACATAATAATTCCTTGAGATAAATGTACAGTATATATCAAGTGCCACTAAAAGAGCACAGGCTCTCAACTGGCTCAGTTTGGCTGAGCCATGTTAATATTGTTATTATTATCCACTCTGTGTCTGTATTTTTCTGGTTAAATACTCTTTCAGTATCATTCCAATTCAACACTGCATACAGCCCACCATGCCATGAATAATGTACACCGCCCACCATGCGGGGAGATATGATAGAAGTATTTAAGTGGGTGAAAGGAATCAATAAAGGAGATATAGACAAAGTTCTTATAATATCCGAGCAGGATAGGACTCGTAGCAACGGATTTAAGTTGGATAAGTTTAGGTTTAGGAGGGAGATAGGAAGGAACTGGTTCACAAATAGGGTGGTGGACGAGTGGAACAATCTTAGCAACTTTTTAGTAAGTGCTGGAACGCTGGAAAGTTGTAAAAGGAGGCTAGATAGATTCATGGATGATAGAGAGTGGTAGTAACTCTCGACAGGAGCTGCCATACACAGGCCAACCGGCCTATTGCAGACTCCTTATTTTCTTATGCAATGAACAATGTACACCGCCCACCATACCATGAACAATGTACTCCACCTACCATGCCGTAAACAATGTACACAGCCCACCATGCCATTAACATTGTACACAACCCACCATGCCAGGAACAATGTACAATATCTCCAAAAACTATCTGCCAGGGTGGACCCGATGCCTTCCCAAATGATACATGCAACTTGTAGTGTCCCGGGAGGGTTGGTATGTCTGGCTGTCTGATCCTACTACATCTGGTAATCGAACATCATATTAATTACGCTGAGTACACATTGCATTACTTAATGTAAACTATATACCAAAGTATATAGAGAGACATAGAGTGAGGGGCGATTTGATCGAGGTGTATAAATGGAAGTCAGGGCTAAACAAAGGTGATATACAAAGGTACTCAAACTATCCAACCAGGAGCGAACTCGTAGCAATGGCTTTAAATTAGACAAATTTAGATTTAAGCGCGAGATAGGTAAACACTGGTTTGGAAATAGAGTAGTGGATGCGTGGAACAAGTTACCAAACATCATCATTAACTTGAATACGCTGGGTAGCTTCAAACGGTGAACGGAAATAAAGTCACAGGAAAAAAAGTCACATGACTTGTACACATTGACAACACAATATATATATGATGGCATTGCACGTAGGTTAGGTTAGGTTTTTTCCGTGCCTTTTTTTACTGTGACTTTTTTTCCTGGATTCATTCAAACATAGATTAGATGGATATATGAGCAATAGGGGTTGGGTGTAAATGGGACTGCTTAGTATGGGCCAATAGGCCCGCTGCAGTTTCCTCCATTCTTATGACCTTATGTCCCATTATCTATCACTCGTGGTCTCATAATGTTTCATTGACAGAGACTTTTTCGGGTATAATATACCCAAACAACACGACTTAAATAAAATCAGGTCAGGTCAGGACATGTAAGTTGATTTGTCAGTCTGTCATGGGAAACTGTTTCCTCTGTTGATGACCCCTGTGTGTGTGTGTGTGTGACAGGGCAGAAGGTATTTGTCATGGTGTTGTGGAAGAGAAGAAGGGAAAGGTGGAGGGAAGGATTGGAAGGAAGGAGGGAGAGAAGGAGGGAGAGAAGAAGAAAGAGAAGGAGGGACAGAATGAACATAAGAACATAAGAATGGAGGAAACTGCAGCGGGCCTATTGGCCCATACTGGGCAGTCCCGTTTATACCCAACCCCTATTGCTCATATGAGCATCCAACCTATGTTTGGATGAGGGAGAGGAAAGAAGGAAGGAGGGAGAGGAAGGAAGGAAGGAGGGAGAGGAAGGAAGGAAGCAGGGAGAGGAAGGAAGGAAGCAGGGAAAGAAGGAAGCAGGGACAGAAGGAAGGAGGGGTCAACGTATTTTACTTACCATGTATCAACTAACTCGAACTATGAATACCCCCCAGAGAGAACGCCTACCGATTAACGTCCTTTACAGTCCTCGTCAGTGACAGTGTAGCTGGAGCCACGAGAGAGAGCAGACGTGTATTATCAGTGCTCCCTGAATCAGCCACCTGCATTGGTTCTCGTTTCCTTGTGAGTGACTACAGCCACTTAACCTCGTTCACCGTTGACTTAAGACAATGTATGTATGTTATTACTGTTGTGTGTATGGAGTACGCAATACAACGTTATTTTAGTGCAGGTGAATCTAAGATTATTGTTATATCTTGGACCCTCCTGTTTGTGGCTGCTCCCTCTCGTACCACAGATGTTCAGTAACCACTACAACATACCTTTATTGCACACAGCTAACCTAACCTACGAGAAAATACGAATAACTCACAAAATATTTATGCAAGATTTTCTCTGTGTGTGTGTGTGTGCAATAATAATAATAATAATAATAATAATAATTAACGGTTTATTGAAAGAGCATGGCAGCCGGAAGGCTGAAAATATACAATTACAAAATTGGGGAATGAGTCTCTTGATTGATAAATAATATACAGGTAACATAAGTGATACAGATATGATATATATTAATTAGGTGTTGATAATTTTTACAATGGTTGGGACTGGGCTGTTCTTGTAGCAGTCAGTTCGTGGTCGTATGGGCTGGATGCGGTTGGGCAGGTGTGTGGCCACGTGGCCAGGACAGTAGCTTGGGGCAATGCAGGTGTGCTCCATTCTTCAGGTTAGGTCAGGTGAAGCCGTGAGGTCAGGTCAGATCCAGCCACACTCAATATTGCTGTGTTTTTCCTTCGAGTTAAAATTGCCACTTTTGTATATCACTTGTGGGTTGATCGTCAATCTTTGCACTGTACTGTTGGTGTGAGGATGTTGATAAATCCAGATGGGAAGGAGGAGATGGGGCAGGGGAGGGCCCGACAGATCGGGCTGGCAGCTGTCTCCATGGTCAAGAGACCACGGCCGCGTTAGCGGGCAGCGCCTACTACACACGTCCTTACCCTATGAAGGCGGAGGGAAGTGTGTGTGTGTGTGTGTTTTATGTCTGTGTGTGTTTTGTGTGTGTGTGTTTTATGTGTGTGTGTGTGTTTGGGTTTTCTGGGTTCTGTATGAGTGTGTGTTTTGTGTGTGTGTGTGTGTGTAAGAACATACACAAAACACACACGACATATGGTGTAGTGGTCAGCATGATCGCCTTGCAAGTGAGTGGACCCGGTTCGATCCCCGGGCAAGGTGAAATTATTGGCAAGTTTCTTTACACTATTTGCCTCTGTCTATTCAGCGGTAATTGGGGACCTGGATGTTAATCTATTTGTGGATGGTGTTCCGGGGTAATGGTTAGCCAGTGCAGTTGGCGAGTTGTCCGGTCTTCTCAGACTATTCCTTGACACTGGGTCATGCAGCTCGTTAACTCAGGGTGTGGTTGTTGTGTTGGCGACAGCTTCTACACCTTAAACAAATTCACACCTAGGTGGCCCTTGGGTCGGCCATCCTTGTTACACGAGGGGCAACCATCTTATATCTATATAAAACAAAGAAGTATGTCTGTTTGTGTGTCCGCACGAGAATCTCGGAAACTACTTTACCGATCTGTAGTGATGATGGATGGTGTTATATGTAGTGATGATGGATGATGTTATATATAGTGATGATGGCTGTTGTTATATGTATTGATGGAGGGTGGTGTTATATGTAGTGATGATGGATGATGTTATCTGTAGTGATGATGGATGGTGTTATATGTAGTGATGATGGATGGTGTTATATGTAGTGATGATGGATGGTGTTATATGTACTGATGATGGATGATGTTATCTGTAGTGATGATGGATGGTGCTATATGTAGTGATGATGGATGGTGTTATATGTAGTGATGATGGATGATGTTATATGTAGTGATGATGGATGGTGTTATATGTAGTGATGATGGATGGTGTTATATGTAGTGATGATGGATGGTGTTATATGTCGTGATGATGGATGATGTTATATGTAGTGATGATGGGTGGTGTTATATGTACTGATGATTAGACAATAAAATAATAACAGTTTAATGCTAAAAAATATACATTGCTGTACCGTTGTAGTGAAAAACATGGTGGAAGTTACATACACCGTTAATGAACTATTGATGAAAGAAGAAGTTTTAGGGACTGAACAGTGAGACAATGTGGAGCCTCCCTGAGGGTGGCGTCTTACCGTGGCCTAGCGAATGAGCGTTTCTGCTAGTTATTATAATAATAATAATAATAATAATAATAATAATAATTAACGGTTTATTGAAAGAACGTATGTATATGTGTGTGTATGTGCTTATGTATGTAGGTGACTACTAGGTGTATGCATGTGTGTGTGTGTTGAAAGAGAAATAAATGGATCCCTTCCATTCCTTGATATGCTTATCATGAGAAATGGCCAAAACTATAAATTTAAGGTATATAGAAAGCCCACACAGGTAGACAGTTTCATACACATTTTATCGAATCACCTGGAGTCTACCAAAATGTCAGTTTTTTTCTGCTATGTTCTTAAGATGTCTGCGTATTTGTGACTCTGAATTTATTGATGATGAAATGATACACATTCGTTCCATTGCACAGAAACTCGGGTACCCTTCTGTGTTTGTTGATCGTTGTTTTAAAAGGGCTAAAAAATCCTTTCATTCCTCTCAAACCAGACAAGTTCCTACACTTAAGAATATGTTGACTCTGCCCTATCGTAATGAATTTGTCCCGTTAGTTCTACTAAATATTAATGTTGTTTTCAAGCATGACTCAACCATTACCAATATGTTAATAAGAAATAGCCCAAGTTTGAATGTAAATGGAAGTGTTTATTGGATCGTTGTGACGTGGGGGAAGAGGAGGGGAGTGTGGGGAAAGACGACCTCCTTGCCACTCTGTTAAGGCAGCTGGGGCAGTTGAGGAGTGAGGTTGACACTCTAAAGGGGGAAAATGAAGCCCTCAGGACGGAACTCCTTCAGGTAGGTGTCCTGCCTAGCAGGACACCTGCGAAGGAGGAGCAGGCGTGGAGAGTGGTTGTCTCCAAGGGGAGTAGGGTCAGGCTCAGGAAAGCTGACCAGGGTGTGGAGTGTAGTAACCCTTACCAGGTGCTACAGGAAGCTGGCGAGGAAGAGAAGAGGCAGGACGGTATGGTTCAAGGAGAGGAAAGGGCAGTTGTACAAACCCTGCCCACAGGTAAGGTCGTGGTAGTTGGGGACAGCCAGGTGAGGTTTATGGATAGGGCTTTTTGTGCGAGAGATAGGAAACGTAGGACTAGGGTGTGTTTTCCTGGGGCTGGGATAGGGCATGTAGCCGAGAGGTTAGAGAGGGTTTTGTCAGGGGAGGGTACCAATCCAGTAGTGTGTCTTAGTGTGGGAGGAAACGACATAGGTAAGGTTAGGAGTGAGGAACTTTTAAAGAGGTATAGGGAGGCGCTGGGGAAGATTAGAGATAGGGGAGGGATCCCGATAGTATGTGGTGTCTTGCCTAGAAGAGGGGTTGGTCGTGAATGGCTGTCCAGGGCTATTGCTATAAATTGCTGACTGGAAAAACATTGTGCAAACAATGGTTGGGCATTCATTGATAACTGGCAACGATTCAATGGCAACGACTACCTGTACTGTCGCGACGGAGTACACTTGTCTCGTGAGGGGGTAAAGACGTGTCTGCATCCCTGGAGCATGAAATTGTCACTCCGAAGGGGGGGGGGGGGGGGTTCGCCAGTAGAGGGGGTCGGGGAAAATGGGAGTAAAAAAACAAGTAGGTCCTGGGAAGTAAAATTAGTTGCTCAGGACAAGGGGTAAAACAGGACCAGGGAAGAGTAGGTTTAAATGTATATTATACAAACAGTAGGGGCAGTTCAAAAGATATCGAAGTCTTTAAACTGCTAAGGGAACATATGGGCACGGGGGTGGAGGAGACTGCAGTGGGAGCAGGTAAACAAAGTGAAAGACTACAGGGAAATAGTGTTAGGAATGATGACAAAACTAAATTAGACAGGGAGTTTAAAACTAAACGCGGTAAGGGGAGGACTCAGAACACGACTAACTTAAATGTATACTACACGAACAGTAGAAGTATGAGAAACAAAATGGATGATATTAGGGCCTTGGTATGTACCGAAAAAATCGATATAATTGCATTCACTGAAACATGGATACAACCTAGACACACGTGAGTTACCAGTCGAATACCAAATTGCGGGTTACAAACTGTTCCATACCGATAGGCAGACCAGGAAAGGAGGTGGAGTAGCAATCTATGTTAGGGATAATCTGAAGTGTGAAATACATAAGGAAATAAAAACTGAGAGGAATACAGAAACAATTTGGATAGAATTAAGCGACGGTCGGGAAAAATTAATCACAGGAGTAATATATAGACCCCCCAATCTTGATAGCGTCAATGAGCGACTTATCTGGGATGAAATGCGCAGGGCTTCCATACACAACAAAGTCTGTATAGTAGGCGACTTTAACCTTGGCCAAATAGATTGGACTGACCTTACGGGTAACTCAGAATCACAGGATTTTCTCGAGACGATCCAGGACTGTTTCCTAAGTCAATATATAACCGAACCCACACGGGGTAATAATATAATGGACTTAGTTCTGTCGAACAGAGAAAACCTAATTAGCAATGTCGAGGTAGGGAACGAACTTGCAAACAGCGATCACAAAGAAATTCGATTCCAGTTAGATTTTCAGGGCAGACGTAAGGAAAATTCCACTAAAGTACCAGATTTCAGAAGGGCAAACTTTGACAGCTTAAAGAGGCAGCTGAGAGAGGGGGTGTCGCGCTTGGCTGTGAACCTGACAGATGACACGGACCTGATAACAAGATCTGAGATTGCCGAGTTCCACGACAATTTAAATAGTGAGTTACTTAATGCACAAAGGCAGAACATACCATACAAAAAACACAGATCAGACAACAATGACCCTAAATGGATAAATAATTATTTAAAGAACATCATTGGCCAAAGGAAGGCTATAGGTAGAAGGATAAATCGTGGCGAAATTCACCTCCGGGACTATTATAGGGTATTGGCGAGTAGGGTTAAAACTGAGATAAGGAAAGCAAAGAGGAATAATGAGGTAAGGATAGCAAGGGAGGCGAAGACAAACCCCAAGGGATTCTACCAAATGTATCAAACTAAAACACGAGAAAAGATTGGACCAATACGGTCAGACTTCGGCGAGCTTACTGATAACGACAGAGAAATGAGCAATAATTTTAATAAGTATTTTTCAACAGTTTTCACCACCGAAAATTTAAACATGATACCCGAGGCACCGACTCTATTCAGAGATAGTGAAGAAAACAAATTAAGTGAGATAGTAGTGACTAGTAACGATGTTAGTAAGCAAATAGACAAACTAAAGCCTAATAAGTCACCTGGTCCCGATGAGATATTTGCCAGAGTATTAAAGGAATGTAAGGAAGAGCTTAGTATGCCCTTAGCAAAGTTGTTTAACATGTCATTAAAACCAGGTGTAGTACCAGAATCCTGGAGGATAGCGAATGTAATACCGATTTTCAAGAAGGGGGATAGATCACTATCCTCTAACTACCGCCCAATCAGTCTAACATCAATAGTAGGCAAATTACTGGAAGCAATCATTTCAAACTTTATTCGAAATCACCTGGAGAAGCACAGATTGATCAATGATTCCCAGCATGGCTTCACAAGCGGACGTTCTTGCCTAACTAATCTATTAACATTCTTTTCATCAGTTATCGAATCGGTGGACGAGGGGCACAATTATGATGTGGTATATCTCGACTTTAGCAAAGCCTTCGACAGAGTCCCCCACGAAAGACTAATTAGAAAGGTAGAAGCTCATGACATCAAAGGTGACATCCTTAAATGGATTAGGGCGTGGTTACAGGACAGGAAACAGCGAGTGAGTATTAACGGCACTAAGTCCCATTGGAGCAACGTCACAAGTGGAGTTACCAAAGGCTCAGTACTTGGACCATTATTATTTATTATATACATAAACGACATAGATATCGGCATTGACAGCAACATAAGTAAATTTCCTGATGACACTAAAATAGGACGTGTTATCAAATCTGACGA
Organism: Homarus gammarus; assembly: GCA_958450375.1. Lineage (NCBI taxonomy): Eukaryota > Metazoa > Arthropoda > Malacostraca > Decapoda > Nephropidae > Homarus > Homarus gammarus. The sequence goes on along the minus strand of CAUDMG010002426.1, from coordinate 518,359 downwards.
GGACTCGGCAAAACTACAGGAAGATCTAAAAAAAAATTTCGAATGGTCTGAAAAATGGCAGATGAAATTCAACGTCGACAAATGTAAAGTACTCAGCATAGGATATGTAAACAGGGAAACCAGATACCAGATGAACAACGATGCCATAGAGAAATCCGACTGCGAGAGAGATTTAGGAAGTAATGAGAAGTAGGAACCTTAAGCCAAGTAAACAATGTGTTTTTGCTCGTAACAAGGCTAATAAAGTACTTGGGTTCATGCAAAGGAGTGTTAGTTACAAGAGTAGCGAGGTCATCCTAAAACTGTATCTTGCTCTTGTGAGACCACACCTGGATTACGCAGTTCAGTTCTGGTCACCGTATTACAGAATGGATATAGAATCCTTGGAAAGAATTCAGAGGAGAATGACAAGACTAATCCCGGGCATTAGGAACCTTGAGTATAGAGACAGGTTAAAGCATCTTAATTTGCACTCCCTTGAGAGACATAGAGCGAGGGGCGACCTGATGGAGGTGTATAAGTGGAAGGCAGGGCTAAACAAAGGGGGCATTACAAAGGTATTCAAACTATCCAACCAGGAGCGAACTCGTAACAATGGTTTTAAATTAGACAAATTTAGATTTAGGCGTGAAATAAGTAAACACTGGTTTGGAAACAGAGTAGTGGATGAATGGAACAAGTTACCAAATATCACCATTAACTCGAATACGCTGAATTGCTTCAAACATAGGTTGGATGCTCATATGAGCAATAGGGGTTGGGTGTAAACGGGACTGCCCAGTATGGGCCAATAGGCCCGCTGCAGTTTCCTCCATTCTTATGTTCTTATATATATATATATATATAATATATAATCAACACCTCAACCCGCCAGGATTCGAACCCACGGCCCACAAGCCTATGACTGTGACCGGGGAACGCTAACCGCTAGACCACCAGGATGCTAAAAGCAGTCCTAGACTTTGTTATATTTCACACAAAGCCTGTTCAACGAGCTTATGGCGGGTTGAGGTGTTGATTGTATGTAGAAGTCCGCGTGCTTTATTGGGCTAATGAAATATATATGGATCCTCGTGTTTCGAAGCCGGATTTGGTAAAACGTTACTCTGACCACCTAAGTGGTGTGGGTGGTCCCCATTAGAGGTTCACGGCGCCATAATACACCTAGACCCCGACTTACGACTACGTGGACTTACGACCGTCGGGACTTACGACCGCCTCAGATATAGATAAAAAAAAAAAAAATTTTTTTTTTCTTTTTTTAAATGACACGCATTTTCTATACCGAAACGTTTTCAGTTAATGTAGTCTCCATGTATAATTAGAAAATTATGGGGGCCCCATGTGCATTCAGCTGACTACATTAAAGGTTAAGTGCTCAGTCACACTGTATCCATTCCTTATTCTTTATTACTTTCACTGTACTGTATCCATTCATCATTATTCATTACTTTTACTGTACTGCATTTCATTGTAGATTTTTTATTAAAAAAAAAAAAAAAAAAAAAAAAAAAATTATCTATGTCGGACTTACGACCTGGATTTGGGTCCCTAACCCCGTCGTAAGTCGGGGTCTAGGTGTATATATATAATATATATATAATATATATATATATATATATATAATATATATATATATATATATATATAATATATAATATATATAATATATAATATATATATATATATATATATATATATATATATATATATATATATATATATATATATATATTTCATTAGCCCAATATGGATATAAATTCACTAAAGTCGGTGCAGCGAAGAATGACAAAAATGATTCCGGGACTTAGAAACCTTCCATATCAGGATAGGTCAAAGAAACTTAACTTGCATTCCCTAGAAAGACGAAGAGTGCGGGGAGATATGATAGAAGTATTTAAGTTGGTGAAAGGAATCAATAAAGGGGATATAGATAAAGTTCTTATAATATCCGAGCAGGATAGGACTCGGAGCAACGGATTCAAGTTGGATAAGTTTAGGTTTAGGAGGGAGATAGGAAGAAACTGGTTCACAAATAGGGTGGTGGACGAGTGGAACAAGCTTGGCAACTTTGTAGTAAGTGCGGGAACTCTGGAAAGTTTCAAAAGGAGGCTAGATAGATTCATGGATGATAGAGAGTGATAGTAACTCTCGACAGGAACTGCCATGCACAGGCCAACCGGCCTATTGCAGACTCCTTATTTTCTTATGTTCTTATCATCACTACTACCACCATCATCACCACTACCACCATCATTACCCTCACTACCACCATCGTCGCCGCCGCCACCAACACCACCACTACTACCAACATCAATAGCAACTTCACTGCCACTACCACCATCACCACCACTACTACCATCACCACCACTACTACCATCAACACCACTACTACCATCACCACCACTACTACCATTACCACCGCTACCACCATCACCACCACTACTACCACCACCACTACTACCATCACCACCACTACTACCATCAACACCACTACTACTACCACCACCACCACTACTACCAACATCAATAGCAACTTCACTACCACCATCACCACCACTACTACCATCACCACCACTACTACCATCACCACCACTACTACCATGAACACCACTACTACCATTACCACCACTACCGACACCACCACAACCACCACCACCACGAACCACAACTACCACCATCATGTCACCTACCACAACTATCATCACCATGTCACCTACCACAACTACCACCATCATGTCACCAACCACAACTACCACCATCATGTCACCAACCACAACTACCACCATCATGTCACCAACCACAACTACCACCACCATGTCACCGACCACAACTCCCACCATCATGTCACCAACCACAACTACCACCATCATATTTTTTCCAGTTTGATTACACTCAAGAAACTACACACACTTGTTTACACTCAAGGAACTACACACACTTGTTTGCACTCAAGGAACTACACACACTTGTTTACACTCAAGGAACGACACACACTTGTTTACACTCAAGGAACTACACACACTTGTTTACACTCAAGGAACTACACACGCTTGTTTGCACTCAAGGAACTACACACACTTGTTTGCACTCAAGGAACTACACACACTTGTTTACACTCAAGGAACTACACACACTTGTTTACACTCAAGGAACTACACACACTTGTTTACACTCAAGGAACTACACACACTTGTTTGCACTCAAGGAACTACACACACTTGTTTGCACTCAAGGAACTACACACACTTGTTTGCACTCAAGGAACTACACACACTTGTTTACACTCAAGGAACTACACACACTTGTTTACACTCAAGGAACTACACACACTTGTTTACACTCAAGGAACTACACACACTTGTTTACACTCAAGGAACTACACACGCTTGTTTACACTCAAGGAACTACACACACTACATCCTTGACCACCGAAGGGTCAAGACGTACCTGGCGCTCTTCTGGGAGCAGCCAGGTCAACTGTTAAGTTGGCCCATACCAACTCCCTCCCATGAACCCCTCCTCCCCACCGGAATATCAACAAGTTAACTTCCCAGGTGCCCAGTGATAACTCCCCACTGAGACCCAACAACCACCAGCGATGTGTTAATCCGTCTACGATAGGAAGGCCTGGGACCACACCTCACTCAAATAACACCATCTGTGAGGGAATTACTACATCACATGAGGTACCTCATAACACCATCTGTGAGGGAATTACTACACCACGTGAGGTCCCTCATAACACCATCTGTGAGGGAGTTACTACACCACGTGAGGCCCCCCCATAACACCATCTCTGAGGGAATTACTACACCACGTGAGGTCCCTCATAACACCTTCTGGGAAGGGGTCACTACACTACGAGTTTGCTGTTCAACACCTACAATAATCTGTATATTCACTTTATGTTCCTTTACCTTTCTCTAATGAAGGCTTTTGTTAAACCACCAATGTATGTAACAAGTCATTTATGTCCAATGTATATTTTCAGCCTTCGGGCTGCGGAACTTTTTCAATAAACCGTAAATTTTTATTATTGTTTATTTATTACTTGCTTACACTCAAGGAACTACAAACACTTGTTTACACTTAAATACACACATTTTGTTTGCACTTACTGGCATAAACATGTTAATATAATATGGGATAAATCGTAAAAGGAAGAAGTTTTAGCAGGAACAATGAGATATAGACAGCAATTATGAGTGATCCATGTTCCCTCGGCTGTTACATATGTAATGTGTGTGTGTGTGTGTGTTTGTGTGGCCCCAGGACGCGTAAACACTTAAAGAGCCTGTTTGATCCCTTACTTCAATACTTATAAATAGATTGTACTTACAGTTAGTATTGGTGGTAGTAATGGACGGTGTCTTTAGAAGCGAAGAGGGTATAGTGCCTGTTGGGGTTGAGGAGGCAGTGGGTGACGGGGGCAGGGAAGCAGACCACCTCCTCCACCTGTTTATGAGAGTTACCAACTGACACGAAGGTACTGTTACTACTGGTTCATAGCTCATGCTTTACGCTGCGATGGCGGATGTACGACCATATTATATTCACAATTATTGTTGCCATATTTTTACGAAATATATCTAATTTTTGTCTGAATAATTAAGATCAATACGCATCTGCAGATGGGAAATTTTCAGAGAAAATTATTTTGAAGAACAGACAACTTCTAGGTGTTTTTCCATAAGTAATTAGACAAATAATATATTTTAACTGGCGCTCAGCAAACACACTATAGAGCACAGATTAAGCGGCTTTATCTGGTTCAACAAATAAAAACAATGAAGTAATGAAGAATCGTCTCGTAGGAGCAACTTAGGCCAACTCGATGTAAAGTTACCACCTACACATCACCCATATAAGAGACATCATTATTAATCTAAACAGACTTTTTGTTAAAATGTGTCTCTCTGGGAACACACTTGTAACTTAGTATTGTTACACCACAAGAGAAGCAGACGACCACCACACAACACACACTTGACGCCACACAATATCGGCCGAGCCACCAAAAAGCTATTTTAAAGATGAGGAAATAAGGCAACGACTTCCTTCACTCATTCACCAGTACCACGATGTCCTTCCTGGCTGCTTCACCTTACCTTACCTTACTCTCAGGTGAAGTGTTCTTGTAGTGTGTCGAGGAGACGTGAACGTCATGTTATGAGTCATAGATCAACTCCCGGTAAGGTGTACAGTCAACCACTGAAGTCCGTCTCGCTGAACCACGAACCCCGAGTTTCAAACTCGTGAACCCGAAGCAGTAGACTGATACATTATTCTATCCATAAATCCTTCAGATTCATGAGTCTGAAACTAGGGGTTTTTGGTTCAGGGAGAGAGGTGAACAGACTTTAGTAGTTGACTGTACACCACTGTCATGTACACGTGTACAACACTGCCAGATAGTGTACACATGCACAACACTGTCAGGTACACATGTACAACACTGTCAGGTACACATGTACAACACTGAGAAGACTCCAGGGCTTCCAGACTCCCAAGCTCCAGGGCCCCAGGACTCTCAGACCACAGGGCTCCAGGAATTTTAGGCTCCAGGATTCCCAGACTACAGGACTCCAGGAATCCTAGACTCCAGGAATCCTAGACTCCAGGACTCCCAGACTACAGGACTCCAGGAATCCTAGACTCCAGGAATCCCAGACTACAGGGCTCCTAGGAATCTAAGACGACAGGGCTCCAGGAATTTTAGGCTCCGGGACTCCCAGACTACAGGGCTCCTAGGAATCTAAGACTACAGGACTTCAGGAATCCTAGACTCCAGGAATCCTAGACTCCAGAACTCCCAGACTACAAAGCTCCAGGAATCCTAGACTCCAGAACTCCCAGACTACAAAGCTCCAGGAATCCTAGACTCCAGAACTCCCAGACTACAGGGCTCCCAGACTAAAGGACTTCCAGACTACAGGACTCCCAGACTACAAAGCTCCAGGACTCCCAGGCTCCAGGATTCCCAGACCAGAGGGCTCTCAGACTACAGGGCTCCAGGACTCCCAGGTTCCAGGACTCCCAGGCTCCAGGACTCTCAGACTACAGGGCTCCCAGACTATAGGTCTCCAGGACTCCCAGGCTCCAGGACTCCCAGACTACAGGGCTCCAGGGCTTCCAGGCTCCAGGACTCTTAGATCACAGGGCTCCCAGACTATAGGGCTCCAGGACTCCCAGGACTCCTAGGCTCCAGGACTCTTAGATCACAGGGCTCCCAGACTACAGGGCTCCAGGACTTCCAGGCTCCAGGACTCTTAGATCACAGGGCTCCCAGACTACAGGGCTCCAGGACTTCCAGGCTCCAGGACTCTTAGATCACAGGGCTCCCAGACTACAAGGATCCGGGACTCCCAGACTACAGGGCTCCAGGAATCACAGGCTCCAGAACTTCCAGACTACAGGGCTCCAGGAATCACAGGCTCCGGGACTCCCAGACTACAGGGCTCCAGGAATCACAGGCTCCAGAACTTCCAGACTACAGGGCTCCAGACTCCCAGGCCGCAGGGCTCCAGGACTCTTAGATCATAGGGCTCCCAGACTACAGGGCTCCAGGACTCCCAGGCTCCAGGACTCCCAGACTCCAGGACCTCCAGACTACAAGGATCCGGGACTCCCAGACTACAGGGCTCCAGGAATCACAGGCTCCGGGACTCCCAGACTACAGGGCTCCAGGAATCACAGGCTCCAGAACTTCCAGACTACAGGGCTCCAGGAATCACAGGCTCTAGGATTCCCAGACTACAGGACTCCCAGACTACAGGGCTCCTAGGAATCTAAGATTACAGGGCTCCAGGACTCACAGGCTCAAGGATCTCCAGACTACAAGGCTCCAGGACTCCCAAACTACAAAGCTCCAGGACTCCCAAACTACAGGGCTCCAAGACGAACAGGCTACAGGGCGCCAGGAATCACAGGATCCAGAACTCCCAGACTACAGGGCTCCAGACTCCCAGGCCGCAGGGCTCCAGGACTCTCAGACTTCCAGGCTTCAGGGCTCCCAGATTATAGGGCTCCTAGACTACAGGACTCCCAGACTACAGGACTACAGGACTACCAAGCTCCAGGGCTCCCGGGTTCTATGTATCTGTCACTAAGGCTCCGAGGCTCCATGTATATGTCACTGAGGCTCCCAGACTCTATGTATATGTCACTAAGGCTCCCAGACTCGATGTATATGTTACTAAGGCTCCCAGGCTCTATATATATGACACAACGGCTCCCAGGCTCTATGTGAATACTGAGGTCACCATTTTAAAGGTCAGTTTGATGATCTTTGACCCCAGTGTGAAGCAGAGGTTGTCAAGTGTGGAATTACCGTAGTCATTATACGATATATAATAAGACATTTAGTAAGTGAGATATTGCAAAGAGATTTTTCTTATAATCTAGTACTATAGTGTGTTATAAAATAGTACTATAGTGTGTTATAATATAGTACTATAGCGTGTTATAATATAGTACTATAGCGTGTTATAATACAGTACTCTAGTGTGTTATAATATAGTACTATAGTGTGTTACAAGTGATCGTGGGCCATTCGTGCCCGGTGGCGAGTCCGGTGGTACAGTTTACTGAGGCGTGAAAGTTCAAACGCTCGTGCTTGGCTAGCGCGCAACCGCCGTCCGGCTGACAGCGTACAGCTACATCGTTTTCTAGCGTAAATAAAATGGTTAATTAATGCCTTCCTAAAGAAACCATCGACATGAGACCAGGTTTGTTCCACTACGAATTTTTTGCGATTTTTCCACCTAGTTTGATGAAAAACTATTGTGCTGTTTCGGCTGCCCAGAACAGACACACAGACATACGGCTAGTCCTATAGTATATTAGGTAATCTAGTACTATAGTTTGTTATAATCTAGTACCATACTGTGTTATAAGCTAGTACTATAGTATGTTATAATATAGTACTATAGTGTGTTATAATCTAGTACTATAGTGTGTTATAATATAGTACTCTTGTGTGTTATAACCTAATATACTATAGGACTAGCCGTGTGTCTGTCTGTCTGTCTGTCTGTTTGTGTGTGTGTGTGTGTGTGTGTGTGTGTGTGTGTGTGTGTCTGTTCTGGGCAGCCGAAACGGCACAATCGTTTTTCATCAAACTTGGTGGAAAAATCGCAAAAAATTCGTAAAGTGTAACAAATCTGGTCCCATGTCGATGGTTTCTTTAGGAACGCATTAATTAACGATTTTATTTACGCTGGCAACAGATGTCGCTTTATGCTGTCAGCCGGCCAGACGATTGCAGTTATCATACGGCTCCCTCCTCCTCCCCCCACTTTTTCTCTTAGCCTACTTTTTTTTAATGTTGTTTGGAATAGTAAAGGAAGGAAGATGAGTAAATAGAAGAATGAAGAAAGGGAAACAGACAATAGTTAGAGATAACAGGTGGGGGGGGGGGAGCTGAGTTTCGTCATGCGTCTGGATGTGCAGTTTCAACTTTACCAGAGCATTTTCAGACCTTATGAGGCTACAGTGTGTACTTATTCCTGTGGCTGACTGTACATAGAAAAGGAGAAGAGATAAAAAGATAATAACAGGAATGCATGGAGAAGATGACTACAATAGACACAGGGTGAATATAGACAGTGAAACAGACAGGAGGTTGTCAAAAATAGACAGATTCATACATGCACAAATCGACAATATGGCAACTAACATGACAGACAGACAGCTGACTGACTGGTTCACATTAGACAAACAGGCAGACACACACCAACAATGGATAAGACAGACAGATTTGACGACACAAGAGTACAGACGGGCTTACAGTCAAAGACCACGCAGACGAACAGACAGTTGGGATGGCAATAGACAGGACGGATAGACTTGAGACAGATTAGAAGGCATTTATAAACAAGAATAACACCAAATTGATCATAGCTGCGTCAGTGAGGGTAGGAGGTCTTACATCCGCCAGCGTAAATAATAAGACGCATTGAAAACTAACACCCTCGTGCGGAAAGAACATCGAATTGTCGGTCAGTCATGTGAGATGGGCCTAAAACTGACTAATGTAGATGATGACTATGATGACTTAACACAGGTGATGACTTAAGCAGGTGGTGACTAATCTAACTAGAATCAAGGTCACATCTCTTCAAAATATAATTTATCTCGGAATGATCATTGGTGATTCATAATATATGTTTTTTTAACCTCTCCTTATGGCGAATATTTCTTTAACTAATTATTCTAACCTTTATTCTATTCCTTCCTATAGTATATTAGATACTGTAAGTATCACGACCACTACTATGATTATAACAACCACGACTATGATCATAACAACCACGACTATGATCATAACAACCACTACCATGATCATAACAACCAAGACTATGATCATAACAACCACTACCATGATCATAACAACCACGACTATGATTATAACAACCACGACCATGATTATAACAACCACGACCATGATTATAACAACCACGACCATGATTATAACAACCACGACCATGATCATAACAACCACGACTATGATTATAACAACCACGACCATGATCATAACAACCACGACTATGATTATAACAACCACGACCATGATTATAACAACCACGACCATGATTATAACAACCACGACCATGATTATAACAACCACGACCATGATTATAACAACCACGACCATGATTATAACAACCACGACCATGATCATAACAACCACGACTATGATTATAACAACCACGACCATGATCATAACAACCACGACTATGATTATAACAACCACGACCATGATTATAACAACCACGACCATGATTATAACAACCACGACCATGATTATAACAACCACGACCATGATCATAACAACCACGACTATGATTATAACAACCACGACCATGATCATAACAACCACGACTATGATTATAACAACCACGACCATGATTATAACAACCACGACCATGATTATAACAACCACGACCATGATTATAACAACCACGACCATGATTATAACAACCACGACCATGATTATGACAACCACGACTATGATTACAACAACCACGACCATGATTATAACAACCACGACCATGATTATAGCAACCACGACCATGATTATAACAACCACGACCATGATTATAACACTTACAACTATGATCATAACAACCACGACCATGATTATAACAACCACGACCATGATTATAACACTTACAACTATGATCATAACAACCACGACCATGATTATAACACTTACAACTATGATCATAACAACCACGACCATGATTATAACAACCACGACCATGATTATAACAACCACGACCACGATTATAACAACCACGACCATGATTATAACAACCACGACCATGATTATAACAACCACGACTATGATTATAACAACCACGACCATGATTATAACAACCACGACCATGATTATAACAACCACGACCATGATTATAACAACCACGACCATGATTATAACAACCACGACCATGATTATAACAACCACGACCATGATTATAACAACCACGACCATGATTATAACAACCACGACCATGATTATAACACCTACAACTATGATCATAACAACCACGACCATGATTATAACAACCACGACCATGATTATAACACTTACAACTATGATCATAACAACCACGACCATGATTATAACAACCACGACCATGATTATAACACTTACAACTATGATCATAACAACCACGACCATGATTATAACAACCACGACCATGATTATAACAACCACGACCATGATTATAACAACCACGACCATGATTATAACAACCACGACCATGATTATAACAACCACGACCATGATTATAACAACCACGACCATGATTATAACAACCACGACCATGATTATAACACCTACAACTATGATCATAACAACCACGACCATGATTATAACAACCACGACCATGATTATAACACTTACAACTATGATCATAACAACCACGACCATGATTATAACAACCACGACCATGATTATAACAACCACGACCATGATTATAACAACCACGACCATGATTATAACAACCACGACCATGATTATAACAACCACGACCATGATTATAACAACCACGACCATGATTATAACAACCACGACCATGATTATAACAACCACGACCATGATTATAACACTTACAACTATGATCATAACAACCACGACCATGATTATAACAACCACGACTATGATTATAACAACCACGACCATGATTATAACAACCACGACCATGATTATAACAACCACGACCATGATTATAACAACCACGACCATGATTATAACAACCACGACCATGATTATAACAACCACGACCATGATTATAACAACCACGACCATGATTATAACAACCACGACCATGATTATAACAACCACGACCATGATTATAACAACCACGACCATGATTATAACAACCACGACCATGATTATAACAACCACGACCATGATTATAACACCTACAACTATGATCATAACAACCACGACCATGATTATAACAACCACGACCATGATTATAACACTTACAACTATGATCATAACAACCACGACCATGATTATAACAACCACGACCATGATTATAACACTTACAACTATGATCATAACAACCACGACCATGATTATAACAACCACGACCATGATTATAACAACCACGACCATGATTATAACAACCACGACCATGATTATAACAACCACGACTATGATTATAACAACCACGACCATGATTATAACAACCACGACCATGATTATAACAACCACGACCATGATTATAACAACCACGACCATGATTATAACAACCACGACCATGATTATAACAACCACGACCATGATTATAACAACCACGACCATGATTATAACAACCACGACCATGATTATAACAACCACGACCATGATTATAACAACCACGACCATGATTATAACAACCACGACCATGATTATAACACCTACAACTATGATCATAACAACCACGACCATGATTATAACAACCACGACCATGATTATAACACTTACAACTATGATCATAACAACCACGACCATGATTATAACAACCACGACCATGATTATAACACTTACAACTATGATCATAACAACCACGACCATGATTATAACAACCACGACCATGATTATAACAACCACGACCATGATTATAACAACCACGACCATGATTATAACAACCACGACTATGATTATAACAACCACGACCATGATTATAACAACCACGACCATGATTATAACAACCACGACCATGATTATAACAACCACGACCATGATTATAACAACCACGACCATGATTATAACAACCACTACCATGATCATAACAACCACGACTATGATTATAACAACCACGAATATGATTATAACACCTACGACTATGATCATAACAACCACGACTATGATTATAACACCTACAACTATGATCATAACAACCACGACCATGATTATAACAACCACGACCATGATTATAACAACCACGACCATGATTATAACAACCACGACCATGATTATAACAACCACGACCATGATTATAACAACCACGACCATGATTATAACAACCACGACCATGATTATAACAACCACGACCATGATCATAACAACCACGACCATGATTATAACAACCACGACCATGATTATAACAACCACTACCATGATTATAACAACCACGACCATGATCATAACAACCACGACCATGATTATAACAACCACTACCATGATCATAACAACCACGAGCCAAGCACGAGCGTTCGAACTTTCAAGCCTTGGTAAACTGTACCACCGGACTCACCACTGGGCACGAAGGGCCCACGATCACTTGTCTAGTACTATAGTGTGTTATAATATAGTACTATGGTGTGCTATAATCTAGCACAATAGTGTGTTATAATATAGTACTATAGTGTGTTATAATATAGTACTATAGTGTGTTATGATATAGTACTATAGAGTTATAATATAGCACTATAGTGTGTTATAATCTAGCACAATAGTGTGTTATACTATAGTACTCTAGCGTGTTATAATATAGTACTATAGAGTTATAATATAGCACTATAGTGTGTTATAATCTAGCACTATAGTGTGTTATAATCTAGCACTATAGTGTGTTATAATATAGTAGTATAGTGTGTTATAATCTAGCACAATAGTGTGTTATAATATAGTAGTATAGTGTGTTATAATCTAGCACTATAGTGTGTTATAATCTAGCACTATAGTGTGTTATAATATAGTAGTATAGTGTGTTATAATCTAGCACTATAGTGTGTTATACTATAGTACTATACCGTGTTATAATATAGTAGTATAGTGTGTTATAATCTAGCACTATAGTGTGTTATAATCTAGCACTACAGTGTGTTATAATCTAGCACTATAGTGTGTTATGATATAGTAGTATAGTGTGTTATAATCTAGCACTATAGTGTGTTATACTATAGTACTATAGCGTGTTATAATATAGTAGTATAGTGTGTTATAATCTAGCACTATAGTGTGTTATAATCTAGCACTATAGTGTGTTATAATCTAGCACTATAGTGTGTTATAATATAGTAGTATAGTGTGTTATAATCTAGCACAATAGTGTGTTATAATATAGTAGTATAGTGTGTTATAATCTAGCACTATAGTGTGTTATAATCTAGCACTATAGTGTGTTATAATATAGTAGTATAGTGTGTTATAATCTAGCACTATAGTGTGCTATACTATAGTACTATAGCGTGTTATAATATAGTAGTATAGTGTGTTATAATCTAGCACTATAGTGTGTTATAATCTAGCACTATAGTGTGTTATAATCTAGCACTATAGTGTGTTATAATATAGTAGTATAGTGTGTTATAATCTAGCACTATAGTGTGTTATAATCTAGCACAATAGTGTGTTATACTATAGTACTATAGCATGTTATAATATAGTAGTATAGTGTGTTATAATCTAGCACTATAGTGTGTTATAATCTAGCACTATAGTGTGTTATAATCTAGCACTATAGTGTGTTATAATCTAGCACTATAGTGTGTTATAATCTAGCACAATAGTGTGTTATAATATAGTAGTATAGTGTGTTATAATCTAGCACTATAGTGTGTTATAATCTAGCACTATAGTGTGTTATAATATAGTAGTATAGTGTGTTATAATCTAGCACTGTAGTGTGTTATAATATAGTACTATAGTGTGATATAATCTAGCACTATAGTGTGTTATAATATAGTACTATAGTGTGTTATGATATAGTACTATTGTGTGTTAAAATCTAGTACTATAGCGTGTTATAATATCGTACTCTAGTGTGTTATAATATAGTACTATATTGTGTTATAATCTAGTGCTATATTGTGTTATAATCAAGTACTATAGTGTGTTATAATATAGTACTATAGTGTGTTATAATATAGTATTATAGTGTATTATAAACTAGTACTATTGTGTGTTTTAATCAAGTACTATAGTGTGTTATAATATATTACTATAGTGTGTTATAATCTAGTACTATAGCGTGTTATAATATCGTACTCTAGTGTGTTATAATATAGTACTATAGTGTGTTATAATCTAGTGCTATATTGTGTTATAATCAAGTACTATAGTGTGTTATAATCTAGTACTATAGTGTGTTATAATATATTACTATAGTGTGTTATAATCTAGTACTATATTGTTACAATCTAGTGCTATAATGTGTTATAATATAGTATTATAGTGTGTTATAATATAGTACTATAGTGTGTTATAATATAGTATTATAGTGTGTTATAATGTAGTACTATAGTGTGTTATAATATAGTACTATTGTGTGTTATAATCTAGTACGCTAGTGTGTTATAATGTAGTACTATAGTGTGTTATAATCTAGTACTTTATTGTGTTATAATATATTACTATTGTGTGCTATAATATAGTGCTATAGTGTTTTATAATATAGTACTATTGTGAGTTATAATCTATTACTATTGTGAGTTATAATCTTGTACTATAGTGTGTTATAACGTGGTTAGTATACGGAAGATTAAGCTAGGCTAGGTTAGATTGGGTTAAGTTTAGTTAGAGTAGGTTAAGTTGAGTTGGATTAATTTAAGTTAGATTAGGATCAGTTCGATTAATTAGATGAGGTTAATTTTAGTTAATGTAGGTTAAGTTAGGTTAGTTTAAGTGTTGTTAGGCTAAGTTAGGTTAGATTAGGGTAGTTTAAGTTAGGTTAAGTTAGGTTAAGTTAGGTTAAGTTGAGACTTACCTTAATGGTAGACAGATGTGACGAGAGAGAGGGCGACAGATGTCTTCACTTAACTCACGACAGACGGGTTATAGATGTTGTCTTCACTTAACTCACGACAGACGGGTTATAGATGTTGTCTTCACTTAACTCACGACAGACGGGTTATAGATGTCTTCACTTAACTCACGACAGACGGGTTATAGATGTTGTCTTCACTTAACTCACGACAGACGGGTTATAGATGTTGTCTTCACTTAACTCACGACAGACGGGTTATAGATGTCTTCACTTAACTCACGACAGACGGGTTATAGATGTTGTCTTCACTTAACTCACGACAGACGGGTTATAGATGTTGTCTTCACTTAACTCACGACAGACGGGTTATAGATGTTGTCTTCACTTAACTCACGACAGACGGGTTATAGATGTCTTCACTTAACTCACGACAGACGGGTTATAGATGTTGTCTTCACTTAACTCACGACAGACGGGTTATAGATGTCTTCACTTAACTCACGACAGACGGGTTATAGATGTTGTCTTCACTTAACTCACGACAGACGGGTTATAGATGTTGTCTTCACTTAACTCACGACAGACGGGTTATAGATGTTGTCTTCACTTAACTCACGACAGACGGGTTATAGATGTTGTCTTCACTTAACTCACGACAGACGGGTTATAGATGTTGTCTTCACTTAACTCACGACAGACGGGTTATAGATGTTGTCTTCACTTAACTCACGACAGACGGGTTATAGATGTCTTCACTTAACTCACGACAGACGGGTTATAGATGTTGTCTTCACTTAACTAACTCACGGACTAAATTGAGGTTACAGGTTGATCGATTGATAAGAACTTCAGGAACTAAGATAAGTTAATTATATGGAAAACTTCTACTGTAATGGACATAATTTCATATCAAACGTTTCCTATAACCACATCATTTCCTTGAACCAAACCAGGAAAATAGTGTGTCACATATAACAACCTAATCTGAGTCCGTAGTTGTTTGTTTGTTTTTTCGATTGGTGGGAAGATTAGAGGCCTGGATGGAGGGACAGTCAATCAGGAAATGATATATTTCAAGGACAGTCAATCAGGGACGAGGTACGCAGAAGTGAAAGTAGAAAGTTACAGTACTGTAATATAGGGTTGTTCACCTTATCTCTGTTATCAAGAAGTGTGTGTGTGTGTGTGTGTGTGTGCGCATCACACAAAGAATGATATAAGCAATCAAAGGGCCTGGAACCTTCAACCTAACTTACATTAACTTAACCTAACATAGCATTACACAACCTAACTTAACCTGCCATTACTCTAATCTAACCTACCCGGTTAGGTGAGATTAAGTTGATGGTAAGTTTGGTTAATGATATGTTGGGTCAAGTTAGGTTGTTAGGCTATTTTAAATTGGGTTAAATTATATTATAAGGGGTTGGGTGTAAGCGGGGCTGCCTAGTATGGCCCGATGCTGCTTCCTCTATTCTCACGCTATTATATTAATTTAAGTTATATTATGTTAGATTAACTTTAGATAGGTTAGGTTAAGTTAGGTTAATTTAGGTTAGGTTAGATAATATTGTATTACTGTAGGTCAGGTTAGGTTAGATTATATTGTGTTTGCTTAAGTTAGGATGACGGTGGTGTCTAAATCCTAACCTAAGAATATTTTAAGAAGTACGGAGAAATTAAGTATCGGAATTCTCTAAGAAATAGTAACGTGTCATGTTTGTGTGTGTGTTACGGAGAAGAGCAACGAACGGATGTCAAGCGTAAAGGCTCCTTCCTGGAATATAACTGATAGCCAAGACCTATTTAACTCACTCACTCCCATACAACTATGAGAAATGGTGTGCGTGTGTGTAATAATAATAATAATAATAATAATAATAATAATAATAATAATTAACAGTTTATTAATAAAACATGGCAGCCCGAGGGCTGAAAATATACAATAAACAGAGATGTGTGTGTGTGTGTGTGTGTGTGTGTGTGTGTGAATTAAGCTGATAATACAGACGACCATAAGACCTGGCAATTACTCACCTACAGGGCCACGAGACTGGGCCATCATTCACCTACAGGGCCATGAGACCGTGCCTTCACTCACCTACAGGGCCATGACACTGGGCCATCACTCATCTACAGGACCATGAGACCGGGCCATTACTCACCTACAGGGCCATAAGACCGTGCCATCACTCACCTACAGGGCCATGAGACCGTGCCATCACTCACCTACAGGGCCATGAGACCGTGCCATCACTCACCTACAGGGCCATGAGACCGTGCCATCACTCACCTACAGGGCCATGAGACCGTGCCATCACTCACCTACAGGGCCATGAGACCGTGCCATCACTCACCTACAGGGCCATGAGACCGTGCCATCACTCACCTACAGGGCCATGAGACCGTGCCATCACTCACCTACAGGGCCATGAGACCGTGCCATCACTCACCTACAGGGCCATGAGACGGGCCATCACTCACCTACAGGGCCATGAGACCGGGCCATCACTCACCTACAGGGCAATGAGACGGGCCATCACTCACCTACAGGGCCATGAGACCGTGCCATCACTCACCTACAGGGCCATGAGACGGGCCATCACTCACCTACAGGGCCATGAGACGGGCCATCACTCACCTACAGGGCAATGAGACGGGCCATCACTCACCTACAGGGCCATGAGACGGGCCATCACTCACCTACAGGGCCATGAGACCGTGCCATCACTCACCTACAGGGCCATGAGACCGGGCCATTACTCACCTACAGGGCCATGAGACCGTGCCATCACTCACCTACAGGGCCATGAGACGGGCCATCACTCACCTACAGGGCCATGAGACCGGGCCATCACTCACCTACAGGGCCATTACTCACCTACAGGGCCATGAGACCGTGCCATTACTCACCTACAGGGCCGTCTTAGTGGCCGTACGTGATGGGTCCTTATGTCTTCCACCGGTAAGTTCCAACGGACACAGTCATGAACACGGTCACGTACACATAATGTTAATGTACGTGAATTATATAAGCAATTCAATACCAGGGAGAGAGGGAGGAAGAGGGACGGAGGGAAGGAGGAAGGAAGGGGGGAGGCAGGGAAACAGCTAACACTCCACCGCTAACACTCCACAGCTAACACTCTACAGCTAACACTCCACAGTTAACACCACTTTCTACCATTGAATAAGAGGTTTAAGTATCACCACACATTAGTGGCTCAAGTAACACCACACATCAGTGGCTCAAGTAACACCACACATCAGGGGCTCAAGTAACACCACACATCAGGGGTTCAAGTAACACCGCACATCAGGGGTTCAAGTAGCACCACACATCAGGGGTTCAAGTAGCACCACACGTCAGGGGCTCAAGTAACATCACACACATCAGGGGCTCAAGTAACACCACACATCAGGGGCTCAAGTAACACCACACATCAGGGGTTCAAGTAACACCGCACATCAGGGGTTCAAGTAGCACCACACATCAGGGGTTCAAGTAGCACCACACGTCAGGGGCTCAAGTAACACCACACACATCAGGGGCTCAAGTAACACCACACATCAGGGGTTCAAGTAACACCACACATCAGGGGTTCAAGTAGCACCACACGTCAGGGGCTCAAGTAACACCACACACCAAGGGCTCAAGTGGCATCACACATCAGAGGGTCAAGTAACACCACACACATCAGGGGCTTCACACAGTAAATGAGTTCCTTGGATCAACTGACTGGTCTCATCTCAGGAGAGCTCATGCTGTACAGGGAAAATTGTCTTAAGGGGATGAAATTAGAGGCTAGTGCATGATAAAACAGGTTTATTGCTGTTACCAAGTTAACCCCTGTATGATTGCAGACAGGCTGGCAGCCAAACGCACTTATGGTGGCAGCCACACACACCTATAGTGACAGCCACACGCACTTATGGTGGCAACTACACACACTTATGGTGGCAGCCACACACACTTATGGTGGCAGCCACACGGACTTATGGTGGCAGCCACACACACACTTATGGTGGCAGCCACACACACCTATGGTGGCAGCCACACACACTTATGGTGGCAGCCACATGCACTTATGGTGGCAGCCACACACACTTATGGTGGCAGCCACACACATTTATGGTGGCAGCCACACACACTTATGGCGGCAGCCACACGCACTTATGGCGGCAGCCACACACACTTATGGCGGCAGCCACACATACTTATGATGACAGCTACACACACTTATGATGATAGTCACACACACTTATAGTGGCAGCCACACACACACTTATGGTGGCAGCCACACACATTTATAGCGGCAGCCACACACATTTATAGCGGCAGCCACACACACTTATGGTGGCAGCCACACACACTTATGCTGGCAGCTACACATTTTTATGCTGGCAGCCACACACACTTATGCTGGCAGCCACACACACTTATGCTGGAAGCCACACACACTTATGGTGGCAGCCACACACACTAATGCTGGCAGCCACACACACACTTATGCTGGCAGCCACACACACTTATGGTGGCAACCACACACACTTATGCTGGCAGCCACACACACACTTATGGTGGCAGCCACACACACTTATGGTGGCAGCCACACACACTTATGGTGGCAGCCACACACACTTATGGTGGCAGCCACACACACTTATGCTGGCAGTCACACACACTTATGGTGGGAGCTACACACACTTATGCTGGCAGCCACACACACTTATGCTGGCAGCCATACACACTTATGGTGGCCGCCACACACACACTTATGCTGGCAGCCACACACACTTATGGTGGGAACCACACACACTTATGGTGGGAGCCACACACACTTATAGTGGCCGCCACACACACACACATGCTGGCAGCCACGCACACTTATGGTGGGAGCCACACACACTTATGGTGGCAGCCACACACACTTATGGTGGGAGCCACACACACTTATGGTGGCCGCCACACACACACTTATGCTGGCAGCCACACACACTTATGCTGGCAGCCACACTCATTTATGGTGGCAGCTACACACATTTATGCTGGTAGCGACACAAATCTATGCTGGCAGCCACACACTTATGGTGACAGACACACACTTATGCCTGGCAGCCACACACACTTATGCTGACACCAAACACACACTTATACTGGCAGCCACACACACTTATACTGGTAGCTACACACTTATGATGGTAGCCATACACTCACGATGGCAGCTACACACACTTATGATGGTAGCCACACACTTATGGTGGCAGCTACACACACTTATGATGGTAGCCACACACACTTATGGTGGCAGCTACACACACTTATGATGGTAGCCACACACTTATGGTGGCAGCTACACACACTTATGATGGTAGCCACACACACTTATGGTGGCAGCTACACACACTTATGATGGTAGCCACACACACCTATGGTGGCAGCTAGGCACACTTATGGTGGAAGCCACACACACTTATGTTGACACCAAACACACACTTATACTGGCAGTCACACACACTTATTCTGGTATGTTGGCAGCTACACACTTATGATGAAAGCCATACACTCACGGTGGCAGCTACACAAACTTATGATGGTAGCCACACACTTATGGTGGCAGTTACACACACTTATGATGGTAGCCACACACTTATGCTGACACCAAACACACACTTATACTGGCAGTCACACACACTTATTCTGGTATGTTAGCAGCTACACACTTATGTTGGTAGCCATACACTTATGGTGGCAGCTACACACACTTATGGTGGCAGCCACCTCCGCTCATACGACGTTAACTCCCTAATTAAAGACGAAGAAGGCATCCATCAGCCCTAAAAAAGAGCACTATCATTTGTTGCTCAATTGAAACACCGATGTGGATATTGTAACTACTGTACCCAGCAGTGCCCTCGGCACCCAGAACTGACCCACCTTAGCTATCCCCCATACCTGGATGTGGTAGCTACGGCCTTCAAAGAGATGAACAATAACAAAGCCACAGGGCCTGATGAAAGCCCAGCTGAGGTGCACAAAGCAGAAGGACCTCTGCTTACCAGCTGTCTCCACTCTCTCCTGGAGAATATATGGGGGAAGGAGGAACCCCCCCCCCCCTCCCCTCCAAGATCTTAAAGACTCCTCCAACGTCAATATTTATAAGAACAAGGGAGAGTGGCCAGACTGTGGCAACTACAGCGGGATCGTGTTGCCGCCCATAGCTGGCAAGATTATCACCAGAGCCCTTCTAAACAAACTTCTTCCCGCGGCAAAAAACGTCCTTCCAGAATCTCCATGGAGCTGTAGTTTAGACCATCGCATGGCACCACTGATATGATCTTTGCTGCCCGCCAGACACAGGAAAAGTGCAGAGAACAGCGTAGTGAGCTGTATATAACCTTCCTTGACCTTACCAAGGCCTTCGACTCGGGTAACAGGGAAGCCCCCCCACCCCTGGTGGATCCACAGTCGTTTTGGTGGGCCACCAAAATTTATCGCCATTGTGAGGCATGAACGGCAGTGTCCTGCATAATGGCACCTAGACTGAGTCCTTCCCCATCCAAACGGGGGTAAAACAAGGAGGTGTACTGGCACCAACTCTCTCTTCCATTTTCTTGGCTGCCTTCCTTACTCGTGCCAATATCAATTTAGCTTGCGGGGTGGACATCCAGTACCAGATGAAGAGACTTTTCAACATAAGACGACTCTAGGCAGGAACAAAGGTCTTGGCCACTTCCATCACTGAACTTTAGCATGCAGACGACCTCAAACCTAGTCGCTCACACTGAACGCGACTTACAGGAAACCCTGGACACGTACATAGATTCGTTTGCACACTTCAGCCTTGAGGTGAATGTACGCAAGACTCAGATTCTCTTCCAGCCTACCCCTGGTTCACCCACACCCCCCACCATTCATGCAGGTTAACGGTACTACCCTCTCTAATGTTTCCCACTTTCAGTATCTTGGCTTCCACCTGTCCACCACCGCAGATCTCGATAAAGAGATTCTAAATCGGATTAGATGTGCACCTCAAGCCTTCAACTGTAGGGATCTGAAATCATCTACAAAGTTACGCGTATATCGAGCAGTGGTCCTCCCCACCCTGCTATATGGCAGCGAGACAAGGGTCACATAGAGGAGGCACCTCAAGGAACTTGAAAACATTCACCAACGTAGTCTACATTCCATCCTCCAAGTTCACTGGGAAGACAAGAAAGCAAATTCTAGTATTCTTGCTGACACCAACTGTAGGAGCATCGAGGCTACCATTATCCATGAACAACTACGTTGAACTGGCTAATCGTCACTACATATAACACCACCCATCATCACTACATATAACATCATCCATTATCACTACATATAACACCATCCATCATCACTACATATAACATCACCCATCATCACTACATATATAACATCATTCATCATCACTACATATAACATCATCCATCATCACTACATATAACACCATCCATCATCACTATATATAACACCATCCATCATCACTATATATAACACCATCCATCATCACTATATATAACACCATCCATCATCACTACATATATAACATCATTCATCATCACTACATATAACATCATCCGTCATCACTACATATAACACCATCCATCATCACTATATATAACACCATCCATCATCACTATATATAACACCATCCATCATCACTATATATAACACCATCCATCATCACTATATATAACACCACCCACCATCACTACATATAACAACATCCATCGTCACTACATATAACATCATCTATCATCACTACATTTAACACCATCCATACAAACACACAGACATACAAACACACAGACATACAAACACACAGACACTTCTTTGTTATATATATACATATATATATACACGAGTTAGTGTGTACATATACATCAAGTTAATAGACAAAAGCAGCAACTCCCTCCAAGCAGAATGGTGTCGGGGGAGGGGGGGGGGGGCTGTGAGAACCTGTTTTTGCTCGAGCCACATTATTAGTCAGCGAGCAATAAGGAAAACTCAGACGAAAATACAGCGGATGGGAATGTGTACATGAACCTGTTTTGCCTGAGGGATGGGGCGCCTGTGGGTGCTGCACGGACCTTAAGTGAGGGTGTAACAAAATGCGTCACCGGGTAAGTACTGTATAATTCATCAATTCATCTAAAAATAACATCATGTTGTAAAGTGATGTTATTCTTGTTACTGATGTTGTTACTGATGATGAAGTTATTGTTGTTGTTAATGATGTTGTTATTGATGTCGTTTTGTGTTTTATTTTCATTCATTATGAGGTTTGCTATACATCCCGTTTAGCTGGCCTAGCTCACACATACACACACAGCTTCTACTTAAGGTAAGTCATTAATTAAACTGGTAATACTAAATGGTGTAAAATTGTAGGTTTTGTGATACCGTGAGGCCTTGACGCTTGTTATTATTACCGTACAACATCTGTCTCTTTCTTTGTCTCTGCATGTCTCTCTATCTCTATTTCTCTGTATATCTCTCTCTCTTTCTATCTTCCTCTGTTTGTTCTATGTCCATCTGCGTCTGTCTGACACAAGACCTGTAAACAAGAACCCACCAGAGACGTTACAAGAGGAATCACTGGAGGGATCAAGTATGTAAATATTGTGTCTTCTTTTTTCTCGCTCTAATCTTCTCAGGGACTAAGTTAATTTATTGGTCACACTAATTAATCTTTTAAATCAAGTGTCAATAATAATAATAATAATAATAATAATAAAAACACACATGAAAGTTGACTGTTCATGATTTTCAACAGAGACACATTCGTGTACAGAGTCACTAGATACGGAAACGTTCCAACTTGGGTAACACTACACAACCCGCACACGACAGAGAAATGAACACTGTACAGACAAGATAACGTATAAAACTAATGAACCACAGAACTGAACGTGCCTATCTACATACACTCAGTAAGCACGAGACGCACAGTACAGTACTGTAGCCAGGATACAGTTTACTGAGAACACACGGCGCTGTGTTGGTACTAGGAATTACAGTATATCACTCCGTATTTTCCTTATGTAAGGTTATAATGGTAGACTGTACCACACACTAATGGTACAGGTAGACTGTACTGCACATTACCACACACTAATGGTACAGGTAGACTGTACTGTAACTTACCAAGGACTAATGGTACAGGTAGACTGTACTGTACGTTACCACACACTAATGGTACAGGTAGACTGTACTGTACCTTACCGCACACTAATGGTACAGGTAGACTGTTATGTACCTTACCACACACTAATGGTACAGGTAGACTCTGCTGCACCTTACCAAGGACTAATGGTACAGGTAGACTGTACTGTACATTACCACACACTAATGCTACAGGTAGACTGTACTGTACATTACCACACACTAATGGTACAGGTAGACTGTACTGTACATTACCACACACTAATGGTACAGGTAGACTGTACTGTACCTTACCACACACTAATGGTACAGGTAGACTGCACTGTACATTACCATACACTAATGGTACAGGTAGACTGTATTGTACCTTACCACACACGAATGGTACAGGTAGACTGTACTGTACCTTACCACACACTAATGGTACAGGTAGACTGTACTGTACATTACCACACACTAATGGTACAGGTAGACTGTACTGCACCTTACCACACACTAATGGTACAGTTAGACTGTACTGTACATTACCACACACTAATGGTACAGGTAGACTGTACTGCACCTTACCACACACTAATGGTACAGGTAGACTGTACTGTACCTTACCACACACTAATGGTACAGGTAGACTGTACTGTACCTTACCGCACACTAATGGTACAGGTAGACTGTACTGTACATTACCACACACTAATGGTACAGGTAGACTGTACTGTACCTTACCGCACACTAATGGTACAGGTAGACTGTACTGTACCTTACCGCACACTAATGGTACAGGTAGACTGTACTGTACCTTACCACACACGAATGGTACAGGTAGACTGTACTGCACCTTACCACACACTAATGACAGGTAGACTGTACTGTACATTACCACACACTAATGGTACAGGTAGACTGTACTGTACCTTACCACACACTAATGGTACAGGTAGACTGTACTGCACCTTACCACACACCAATGGTACAGGTAGACTGTACTGCACCTTACCACACACTAATGGTACAGGTAGACTGTACTGCACCTTACCAAGGACTAATGGTACAGGTAGACTGTACTGTACATTACCACACACTAATGGTACAGGTAGACTGTATTGTACCTTACCACACACGAATGGTACAGGTAGACTGTACTGCACCTTACCACACACTAATGGTACAGGTAGACTGTACTGCACCTTACCACACACTAATGGTACAGGTAGACTGTACTGCACCTTACCACACACTAATGGTACAGGTAGACTGTATTGTACCTTACCACACACTAATGGTACAGGTAGACTGTACTGTACATTACCACACACTAATGGTACAGGTAGACTGTACTGTACCTTACCACACACTAATGGTACAGGTAGACTGTACTGTACCTTACCACACACTAATGGTACAGGTAGACTGTACTGCACCTTACCAAGGACTAATGGTACAGGTAGACTGCACTGTACATTACCACACACTAATGGTACAGGTAGACTGTACTGTACCTTACCACACACTAATGGTACAGGTAGACTGTACTGCACCTTACCAAGGACTAATGGTACAGGTAGACTGCACTATACCTTACCACACACTAATGGTACAGGTAGACTGTACTGTACCTTACCACACACTAATGGTACAGGTAGACTGTACTGTACATTACCACACACTAATGGTACAGGTAGACTGTACTGTACATTACCACATACTAATGGTACAGGTAGACTGCACTGTACATTACCACACACTAATGGTACAGGTAGACTGTACTGTACATTACCACACACTAATGGTACAGGTAGACTGTACTGCACCTTACCACACACTAATGGTACAGGTAGACTGTACTGTACATTACCACACACTAATGGTACAGGTAGACTGTACTGTACATTACCACAACACTAATGGTACAGGTAGACTGCACTGTACATTACCACACACTAATGGTACAGGTAGACTGTACTGTACATTATCACACACTAATGGTACAGGTCGACTGTACTGTACCTTACCGCACACTAATGGTACAGGTAGACTGTACTGTACCTTACCACACACCAATGGTACAGGTAGACTGTACTGTACCTTACCACACACTAATGGTACAGGTAGACTGCACTGTACATTACCACACACTAATGGTACAGGTAGACTGTACTGTACCTGACCGCACACTAATGGTACAGGTAGACTGTACTGTACATTACCACACACTAATGGTACAGGTAGACTGTACTGTACATTACCACACACTAATGGTGCAGGTAGACTGTACTGTACATTACCACACACTAATGGTGCAGGTAGACTGTACTGTACATTACCACACACTAATGGTACAGGTAGACTGTACTGTACCTTACCACACACTAATGGTGCAGGTAGACTGTACTGTACATTACCACACACTAATGGTGCAGGTAGACTGTACTATACTTTACCACACACTAATGGTGCAGGTAGACTGTACTGCACCTTACCACACACTAATGGTACAGGCAGACTGTACATTACAACACACTAATGGTACAGGTAGACTGTACTGCACATTACCAAGGACTAATGGTACAGGTAGACTGTACTGTACATTACCACACACTAATGGTACAGGTAGACTGCACTGTACATTACCACACACTAATGGTACAGGTAGACTGTACTGTACCTTACCACACACTAATGGTACAGGTAGACTGTACTCTACATTACCACACACTAATGGTACAGGTAGACTGTACTCTACATTACCACACACTAATGGTACAGGTAGACTGTACTGTACATTACCACACACAAATGGTACAGGTTGACTGTACTCTACATTACCACACACTAATGGTACAGGTAGACTGTACTGTACCTTACCACACACTAATGGTACAGGTAGACTGTACTCTACATTACCACACACTAATGGTACAGGTAGACTGCACTGTACATTACCACACACTAATGGTACAGGTAGACTGTACTGTACATTACCACACACTAATGGTACAGGTAGACTGTACTGCACCTTACCACACACTAATGGTACAGGTAGACTGTACTGTACATTACCACACACTAACGGTACAAGTAGACTGTACTGTACCTTACCACACACTAATGGTACAGGTAGACTGTACTGTACCTTACCACACACTAATGGTACAGGTAGACTGTACTGTACCTTACCGCACACTAATGGTACAGGCAGACTGTACTGTACCTTACCGCACACTAATGATACAGGCAGACTGTACTGTACCTTACCACACACTAATGGTACAGGTAGACTGTACTGTACATTACCACACACTAATGGTACAGGTAGACTGCACTGTACATTACCACACACTAATGGTACAGGTAGACTGTACTGTACATTACCACACACTAATGGTACAGGTAGACTGTACTGTACATTACCACACACTAATGGTACAGTTAGACTGTACTGTACATTACCACACACTAATGGTACAGGTAGACTGTACTGTACATTACCACACACTAATGGTACAGGTAGACTGTACTGCACCTTACCACACACTAATGGTACAGGTAGACTGCACTGTACATTACCACACACTAATGGTACAGGTAGACTGTACTGTACATTACCACACACTAATGGTACAGGTAGACTGTACTGTACCTTACCACACACTAATGGTACAGGTAGACTGTACTGTACATTACCACACACTAATGGTACAGGTAGACTGTACTGTACATTACCACACACTAATGGTACAGTTAGACTGTACTGTACATTACCACACACTAATGGTACAGGTAGACTGTACTGTACATTACCACACACTAATGGTACAGGTAGACTGTACTGCACCTTGCCACACACTAATGGTACAGGTAGACTGTACTGCACCTTACCACACACTAATGGTTCAGGTAGACTGTACTGTACCTTACCACACACTAATGGTACAGGTAGACTGTACTGTACATTACCACACACTAATGGTACAGGTAGACTGTACTGCACCTTACCACACACTAATGGTACAGGTAGACTGTACTGTACATTACCACACACTAATGGTACAGGTGGACTGTACTGTACATTACCACACACTAATGGTACAGGTAGACTGTACTGTACCTTACCACACACTAATGGTACAGGTAGACTGTACTGCACCTTACCACACACTAATGGTACAGGTAGACTGCACTGTACATTACCACACACTAATGGTACAGGTAGACTGTACTGTACATTACCACACACTAATGGTACAGGTAGACTGTACTGCACCTTACCACACACTAATGGTGCAGGTAGACTGCACTGTACATTACCACACACTAATGGTGCAGGTAGACTGTACTGTACATTACCACACACTAATGGTACAGGTAGACTGTACTGCACCTTACCACACACTAATGGTACAGGTAGACTGTACTGTACCTTACCACACACTAATGGTACAGGTAGACTGTACTGTACATTACCACACACTAATGGTACAGGTAGACTGTACTGCACCTTACCACACACTAATGGTACAGGTAGACTGTACTGTACATTACCACACACTAATGGTACAGGTAGACTGTACTGTACCTTACCACACACTAATGGTGCAGGTAGACTGTACTGTACCTTACCGCACACTAATGGTACAGGTAGACTGTACTGTACATTACCACACACTAATGGTGCAGGTAGACTGTACTGTACATTACCACACACTAATGGTACAGGTAGACTGTACTGTACATTACCACACACTAATGGTACAGGTAGACTGCACTGCACCTTACCACACACTAATGGTACAGTTAGACTGTGCTGTACCTTACCACACACTAATGGTACAGGTAGACTGTACTGTACATTACCACACACTAATGGTACAGGTAGAGTGTACTGTACCTTACCACACACAAATGGTACAGTTAGACTGTACTGTACCATACCACACACTAATGGTGCAGGTAGACTGTACTGTACATTACCACACACTAATGGTACAGGTAGACTGTACTGTACATTACCACACACTAATGGTACAGTTAGACTGTGCTGTACCTTACCACACACTAATGATACAGGTAGACTGTACTGTACATTACCACACACTAATGGTACAGGTAGACTGTACTGTACATTACCACACACTAATGGTACAGGTAGACTGTGCTGTACCTTACCACACACTAATGGTACAGGTAGACTGTACTGTACATTACCACACACTAATGGTACAGTTAGACTGTACTGTACATTACCACACACTAATGGTACAGGTAGACTGTACTGCACCTTACCACACACTAATGGTACAGGTAGACTGTACTGTACATTACCACACACTAACGGTACAAGTAGACTGTACTGTACCTAACCACACACTAATGGTACAGGTAGACTGTACTGTACCTTACCACACACTAATGGTACAGGTAGACTGTACTGTACCTTACCGCACACTAATGGTACAGGCAGACTGTACTGTACCTTACCGCACACTAATGGTACAGGCAGACTGTACTGTACCTTACCACACACTAATGGTACAGGTAGACTGTACTGTACATTACCACACACTAATGGTACAGGTAGACTGCACTGTACATTACCACACACTAATGGTACAGGTAGACTGTACTGTACATTACCACACACTAATGGTACAGGTAGACTGTACTGTACATTACCACACACTAATGGTACAGTTAGACTGTACTGTACATTACCACACACTAATGGTACAGGTAGACTGTACTGTACATTACCACACACTAATGGTACAGGTAGACTGTACTGCACCTTACCACACACTAATGGTACAGGTAGACTGCACTGTACATTACCACACACTAATGGTACAGGTAGACTGTACTGTACATTACCACACACTAATGGTACAGGTAGACTGTACTGTACCTTACCACACACTAATGGTACAGGTAGACTGTACTGTACATTACCACACACTAATGGTACAGGTAGACTGTACTGTACATTACCACACACTAATGGTACAGTTAGACTGTACTGTACATTACCACACACTAATGGTACAGGTAGACTGTACTGTACATTACCACACACTAATGGTACAGGTAGACTGTACTGCACCTTGCCACACACTAATGGTACAGGTAGACTGTACTGCACCTTACCACACACTAATGGTTCAGGTAGACTGTACTGTACCTTACCACACACTAATGGTACAGGTAGACTGTACTGTACATTACCACACACTAATGGTACAGGTAGACTGTACTGCACCTTACCACACACTAATGGTACAGGTAGACTGTACTGTACATTACCACACACTAATGGTACAGGTGGACTGTACTGTACATTTCCACACACTAATGGTACAGGTAGACTGTACTGTACCTTACCACACACTAATGGTACAGGTAGACTGTACTGCACCTTACCACACACTAATGGTACAGGTAGACTGCACTGTACATTACCACACACTAATGGTACAGGTAGACTGTACTGTACATTACCACACACTAATGGTACAGGTAGACTGTACTGCACCTTACCACACACTAATGGTGCAGGTAGACTGTACTGTACATTACCACACACTAATGGTACAGGTAGACTGTACTGCACCTTACCACACACTAATGGTACAGGTTGACTGTACTGTACCTTACCACACACTAATGGTACAGGTAGACTGTACTGTACATTACCACACACTAATGGTACAGGTAGACTGTACTGCACCTTACCACACACTAATGGTACAGGTAGACTGTACTGTACATTACCACACACTAATGGTACAGGTAGACTGTACTGTACCTTACCACACACTAATGGTGCAGGTAGACTGTACTGTACCTTACCGCACACTAATGGTACAGGTAGACTGTACTGTACATTACCACACACTAATGGTGCAGGTAGACTGTACTGTACATTACCACACACTAATGGTACAGGTAGACTGTACTGTACATTACCACACACTAATGGTACAGGTAGACTGCACTGCACCTTACCACACACTAATGGTACAGTTAGACTGTGCTGTACCTTACCACACACTAATGGTACAGGTAGACTGTACTGTACATTACCACACACTAATGGTACAGGTAGAGTGTACTGTACCTTACCACACACAAATGGTACAGTTAGACTGTACTGTACCATACCACACACTAATGGTGCAGGTAGACTGTACTGTACATTACCACACACTAATGGTACAGGTAGACTGTACTGTACATTACCACACACTAATGGTACAGTTAGACTGTGCTGTACCTTACCACACACTAATGATACAGGTAGACTGTACTGTACATTACCACACACTAATGGTACAGGTAGACTGTACTGTACATTACCACACACTAATGGTACAGGTAGACTGTGCTGTACCTTACCACACACTAATGGTACAGGTAGACTGTACTGTACATTACCACACACTAATGGTACAGTTAGACTGTACTGTACATTACCACACACTAATGGTACAGGTAGACTGTACTGTACATTACCACACACTAATGGTACAGGTAGACTGTACTGCACCTTACCAAGGACTAATGGTGCAGGTAGACTGTACTGTACCTTACCACACACTAATGGTACAGGTAGACTGTACTGCACCTTACCACACACTAATGGTACAGGTAGACTGTGCTGTACCTTACCACACACTAATGGTACAGGTAGACTGTACTGCACCTTACCACACACTAATGGTACAGTTAGACTGTACTGTACATTACCACACACTAATGGTACAGGTAGACTGTACTGCACCTTACCACACACTAATGGTACAGGTAGACTGTGCTGTACCTTACCACACACTAATAGTACAGGTAGACTGTACTGTACACTACCACACACTAATGGTACAGGTAGACTGTACTGTACATTACCACACACTAATAGTACAGGTAGACTGTGCTGTACCTTACCACACACTAATAGTACAGGTAGACTGTGCTGTACATTACCACACACTAATGGTACAGGTAGACTGTACTGCACCTTACCACACACTAATAGTATGTCGTCAACCATATGCTACGTCATCAATATGTGTTATGTTAGTAGCAAAGGACAGTAGTAGAGGACAGTAGTAGAGGACAGTAGTACAAGACAGTAGTAGAGGACAGTAGTACAAGACAGCAGTAGATGACAGTAGTACAAGACAGTTGTAGAGGACAGTAGTACAAGACAGTAGTAGAGGACAGTAGTACAAGACAGTAGTAGATGACAGTAGTTCAAGACACCAGTAGATGACAGTAGTACAAGACAGCAGTAGATGACAGTAGTACAAGACAGTAGTAGATGATAGTAGTACAAGACAGTCGTAGAGGACAGTAATAGAGGACAGCAGTAGAGGACAGTAGTACAAGACAGTAGTAGATGACAGTAGTACAAGACAGCAGTAGAGGACAGTAGTACAAGACAGCAGTAGAGGACAGTAGTACAAGACAGCAGTAGAGGACAGTAGTACAAGACAGCAGTAGAGGACAGTAGTACAAGACAGCAGTAGATGACAGTAGTACAAGACAGTAGTAGAGGACAGTAGTACAAGACAGTAGTAGATGACAGTAGTACAAGACAGCAGTAGAGGACAGTAGTACAAGACAGCAGTAGAGGACAGTAGTACAAGACAGCAGTAGAGGACAGTAGTACAAGACAGCAGTAGAGGACAGTAGTACAAGACAGCAGTAGAGGACAGTAGTACAAGACAGCAGTAGAGGACAGTAGTAGAAAACAGTAGTTGAGGACAGTAGTAGAGGACAGTAGTAGAGGACAGTAGTAGAGGACAGTAGTAGATGACAGTAGTACAAGACAGTAGTAGAGGACAGTAGTAGAGGACAGTAGTAGAGGACAGTAGTAGAGGACAGTAGTAGAAGACAGTAGTACAAGACAGTAGTAGAGGACAATAGTAGAGGACAGTAGTACAAGACAGCAGTAGATGCCAGTAGTACAAGACAGTAGTTGATGACAGTAGCACAAGACAGCAGTAGAGGACAGTAGTAGAGGACAGTAGTACAAGACAGTAGTAGAGGACAGTAGTACAAGACAGTAGTAGAGGACAGTAGTACAAGACAGTAGTAGAGGACAGTAGTACAAGACAGTAGTAGATGACAGTAGTACAAGACAGCAGTAGATGACAGAAGTACAAGACAGCAGTAGATGACAGTAGTACAAGACAGTAGTAGAGGACAGTAGTACAAGACAGCAGTAGATGACAGTAGTACAAGACAGTAGTGGATGACAGTAGTACAAGACAGTAGTAGATGACAGTAGTACAAGACAGTAGAAGATGGCAGTAGAACAAAACAGTAGTAGAGGACAGTAGTACACGACAGTAGTAGAGGACAGTAGTACAAGACAGCAGTAGATGACAGTAGTACAAGACAGCAGTAGATGACAGTAGTACAAGACAGCAGTAGATGACAGTAGTACAAGACAGTAGTAAATGACAGTAGTACAAAACAGTAGTAGAGGACAGTTGTACGGGACAGTAATACAAGACAGCAGTAGATGACAGTAGTACAAGACAACTAGTTGATGACAGTAGTACAAGACAGTAGTAGATGACAGTAGTACAAGACAGTAGTAGATGACAGTAGTACAAGACAGTAGTAGAGGACAGTAGTACAAGACAGCAGTAGATGACAGTAGTACAAGATAGTAGTAGAGGACAGTAGTACAAGACAGCAGTAGATGACAGTAGTACAAGACAGCAGTAGATGACAGTAGTACAAGACAGTAGTAGATGACAGAAGTACAAGACAGCAGTAGATGACAGTAGTACAAGACAGTAGTAGAGGACAGTAGTACAAGACAGCAGTAGATGATAGTAGTACAAGACAGCAGTAGATGCCAGTAGTACAAGACAGTAGTAGATGACAGTAGTACAAGACAGTAGTAGAGGAGAGTAGTACAAGACAGCAGTAGATGACAGTAGTACAAGACAGTAGTAGATGACAGTAGTACAAGACAGCAGTAGATGACAGTAGTACAAGACAGTAGTAGATGACAGTAGTACAAGACAGTAGTAGAGGACAGTAGTACAAGACAGCAGTAGATGACAGTAGTACAAGACAGTAGTAGAGGACAGTAGTAGAGGACAGTAGTACAAGACAGTAGTAGAGGACAGTAGTACAAGACAGTAGTAAATGACAGCAGTAGAGGACAGTAGTAGAAGACAGTAGTTCAAGACAGCAGTAAATGACAGCAGTAGAGGACAGTAGTACAAGACAGTAGTAGAGGACAGTAGTTCAAGACAGTAGTAAATGACAGTAGTAGAGGACAGTAGTAGAGGACAGTAGTTCAAGACAGTAGTAAATGACAGCAGTAGAGGACAGTAGTACAAGACAGTAGTAGAGGACAGTAGTTCAAGACAGTAGTAAATAACAGTAGTAGAGGACAGTAGTATAGGACAGTAGTTCAAGACAGTAGTAAATAACAGTAGTAGAGGACAGTAGTACAAGACAGTAGTAGAGGACAGTAGTATAGGACAGTAGTTCAAGACAGTAGTAAATAACAGTAGTAGAGGACAGTAGTAGAGGACAGTAGTTCAAGACAGTAGTAAATGACAGCAGTAGAGGACAGTAGTACAAGACAGTAGTAGAGGACAGTAGTTCAAGACAGTAGTAAATAACAGTAGTAGAGGACAGTAGTATAGGACAGTAGTTCAAGACAGTAGTAAATAACAGTAGTAGAGGACAGTAGTAGAGGACAGTAGTTCAAGACAGTAGTAAATAACAGTGGTAGAGGACAGTAGTAGAGGACAGTTTACAGGTGTGGCATTGACGAGGAGATTGTACAAGTCAGGATCATCTGTTCTAGAGAGGCCCAAGGCTTTAGGTGTTCCAGCCTCAAGGCTTCAGGTGTTTCCAGCTTTAAGGCTTTAGGTGTTCCAGCTTTAAGGCTTTAGGTGTTCTAGGTTTAAGGCTTTAGGTGTTCCAGCTTTAAGGCTTTAGGTGTTCTAGGTTTAAGGCTTCAGGTGTTCCAGCTTTAAGGCTTCAGGTGTTTCCAGGTCCAAGTCTTCAGGTGTTCCAGCTTCAAGGCTTCAGGTGTTCCAGCCTCAAGGCTTCAGGTGTTTCCAGATTTAAGGCTTCAGGTGTTCCAGCTTTAAGGCTTCAGGTGTTTCCAGGTCCAAGGCTTCAGGTGTTCCAGCTTCAAGGCTTCAGGTGTTCTAGGTTTAAGGCTTCAGATGTTTCTCGGTTCCAGGCTTCAGGTGTTCCAGCTTCACGGCTTCAGGTGTTCTAGGTTTATGGCTTCACGTGTTTCCAGGTTGAAGGTGTTCCAGGTTGAAGGCTTCAGGTGTTCCAGCTTCAAGGCTTCAGGTGTTCTAGGATTAAGGCTTCAAGTGTTTCCAGGTTCAAGGCTTCAGGTGTTTCCAGGTACAAGGCTTCAGGTGTTTCCAGGTTCAAGGCTTCAGGTGTTTCCAGGTTCAAGACTTAGGGTGTTCCAGGTTCAAGGCTTCAGATGTTTCCAGGTTCAAGGCTTCAGGTGTTCCAGGTTCAAGGCTTCAGGTGTTTCCAGGTACAAGGCTTCAGGTGTTTCCAGGTTCAAGGCTTCAGGTGTTTCCAGGTTCAAGACTTAGGGTGTTCCATGTTCAAGGCTTCAGTTGTTTCCAGGTTCAAGGCTTCAGGTGTTCCAGGTTCAAGGCTTCAGGTGTTTCCAGGTTCAAGGCTTCAGGTGTTTCCAGGTTCAAGACTTAGGGTGTTCCAGGTTCAACGCTTCAGTTGTTTCCAGGTTCAAGGCTTCAGGTGTTCCAGGTTCAAGGCTTCAGGTGTTTCCAGGTTCAAGGCTTCAGGTGTTTCCAGGTTCAAGGCTTCAGGTACAAGCCTCAAGGTTCATGTTTTAAGTTTTAAGAAGGCAGGCCATCACCCCCCCCCTTCCCCCAGAGTGTGGGGGAGGCACGCCATCACCTCCCTTCCCCCAGAGTGTGGGAGAGGCAGGCCATCCCCCCCGTTCCCCCAGAGTGTGGGAGAGGCAGGCCATCCCCCCCTTCCCCCAGAGTGTGGGAGAGGCAGGCCATCCCCCCCTTCCCCCAGAGTGTGGGGGAGGCAGGCCATCCCCCCCTTCCCCCAGAGTGTGGGGGGAGGCAGGCCATCCCCCCCTTCCCCCAGAGTGTGGGGGAGGCAGGCCATCACCTCCCTTCCCCCAGAGTGTGGGAGAGGCAGGCCATCACCCCCTTCCCCCAGAGTGTGGGAGAGGCAGGCCATCCTGCCCCCTTCCCCCAGAGTGTGGGAGAGGCAGGCCATCCCCCCCTTCCCCCAGAGTGTGGGGGAGGAAGGCCATCACCCCCCTCCCTTCCCCCAGAGAGTGGGGGAGGCAAGCCATCACCCCCCCTTCACCCAGAGAGTGGGGGAGGCAGGCCATCACCCCCTTCCCCCAGAGAGTGGTGGAGGCAGGCCATCACCCCCCCCCCTTCCCTCAGTGTGGGGGAGGCAGGCCATCACCTCCCTTCCCCCAGAGAGTGGGGGAGGCAAGCCATCACCCACCCCTTCCCCCAGAGAGTGGTGGAGGCAGGCCATCACCCCCCCTCCCTTCCCTCAGTGTGGGGGAGGCAAGCCATCACCCCCCCTTCCCCCTGTGTGTGGGGGAGGCAGGCCATCACCCCCCCTTCCCTCAGTGTGGGGGAGGCAGGCCATCACCCCCCCTTCCCCCAGTGTGTGGGGGAGGCAGGCCATCACCCCCCCCTTCCCCCAGAGAGTGGGGGGGAGGCAGGCCATCCCCCCCCCCTTCCCCCAGAGTGTGGGGGAGGCAGGTTCTTGCACGTGTATTAAGAAGATATTTTTATGTTGCATCTTAAACTGTATTTATGTGACGGAGTTGTGTGCAAGAATGTTGTTTTGGACGCTGGAAGATGTCTGGTCAGTTGCAAACATAAGCCAGATACCTGCAGTATTGCTCCTCTTACTGACTTTTATTTTGGGTTACGTTTTTCCTCATCAGATTAAAGGTGCGGTCTAGTGATGCTTCTTTCTAATGAAACACGACCGAACTCAGCCAAGACTACTTCTGTACGTTGCTTGTAAACCTACATTGTCTATGTACATTGCTTGTATACCTACACTGTCTATGTGCATTGTTTGTATATCTACACTGTATGGACATTGTTTGTATACCTACACTGTCTCTGTACTGTCACGGACATAAGTTGTCTCCCGTGGTGAAACCAAGTCGCGGGAATGAATCTCCGAACTTACTTACCCTGACTCTGGTTTGGTGAGAGTGTGCTGTTTCATCCCATTCAGGGTCGATACTGTTTCATATTGGGAGAGTGCGAACTTTTGACCCCGACCGTACATTGTTTGTATACCTACGTGTACACTGTCTATGCACTTAACTCTAACTTAAACACACATTACTGTTACTCAAACACACTTTACTGACACACTTTACTCTTAATCAAACACACTTTACTGAGACACACTTTGCTATTACCTGAACACACTGTACTGAGACACACTTTAACAATAGTCAGTCATGGGCAATAATTCTGTGGTTTTGCTGTGTGTTGGAGATAGATAACGTGATCAAGGTAATAGTGTTGGAGATAGATAACGTGATCAAGGTAATAGTGTTGGAGACAGATAACGTGATCAAGGTAATAATAGTGTTGGAGATAGATAACGTGATCAAGGTAATAATAGTGTTGGAGACAGATAACGTGATCAAAGTAATAATAGTGTTGGAGACAGATAACGTGATCAAGGTAATAATAGTGTTGGAGACAGATAACGTGATCAAGGTAATAATAGTGTTGGAGACAGATAACGTGATCAAGGTAATAATAGTGTTGGAGACAGATAACGTGATCAAGGTAATAATAGTGTTGGAGACAGATAACGTGATCAAGGTAATAATAGTGTTGGAGACAGATAACGTGATCAAGGTAATAATAGTGTTGGAGACAGATAACGTGATCAAGGTAATAATAGTGTTGGAGACAGATAATAAAACCAGCAAAAAGCATTAAGAAACAAACACCAAAAATAACAAAAGTAAATAAGCAGTAACAACAATAACAACTTCCACAACAACAAGATAATCATCATGTCAGGAAGTGAGGCATCAACAAATAAAACAAAGAGGTGTGTGTGTGTGTGTGTGTGACTATTCATCTAATATACTATAGGACCAGGCGTGTGTCTGTCTGTCTGTCTGTCTGTCTGTTCTGGGCAGCCGAAACGGCACAATCGTTTTTCATCAAACTTAGTTGAAAAATCGCAAAAAATTCGCAGTGAAACAAACCTGGTCCCATGTAGATGGTTTCTTTAGAAAGGCATTAATTAACCATTTTATTTACGATGGAAAACGATGCAAGTCTACGGACTTGGCGCACCCTAATTAACCATGCAAGTCTACGGACTTGGCGCACCCTAATTAACCATGCAAGTCTACGGACTTGGCGCACCCTAATTAACCATGCAAGTCTACGGACTTGGTGCACCCTCCTTCGCTGTACGCTAGCCTAGCACGAGCGTTCAAACTTTCACTGGGCACGAACGTGCCCGCGATCACTTGAAATCATACTAGGAAAGTTTTTGCATCCCACGCACACTTACCCAGAATTTATAGCGGATTTTCTTCAAAACACACACACACACACACACACACACGTATACTCACACAATGAACACACACGCGTCCACACACACGCAGACACACACACACACACACATCCGTGCACTCACACGTACTTCACATCGCACACACACAGACACACGGTCCATAGTATAAGTTGTCATAATATTTACTCTCACAGATCTATGTTACAGCATCTATGTTACTCGAAATTTCACATAATCATTAAAATAGTCAGGAATTTCACGTTAGCTTGAGGAAGGTGTGTGTGTGTGTGTGTGTGTGTACAGCTTCAACACCTTGGCCTCATGATACAGCTTCAACACCTTGGTCTCATGATACAGCTTCAACACCTTGGTCTCATGATACAGCTTCAACACCTTGGCCTCATGATAAAGCTTCAACACCTTGGTCTCATGATACAGCTTCAACACCTTGGCCTCATGATACAGCTTCAACACCTTGGCCTTAGGATACAGCTTCAACACCTTGGCCTCATGATACAGCTTCAACACCTTGGCCTAATGATACAGCTTCAACACCTTGGCCTCATGATACAGCTTCAACACCTTGGCCTCATGATACAGCTTCAACATCTTGGCCTCATGATACAGCTTCAACACCTTGGTCTCATGATACAGCTTCAACACCTTGGCCTCATGATACAGCTTCAACACCTTGGCCTCATGATACAGCTTCAACACCTTGGCCTCATGATACAGCTTCAACACCTTGGCCTCATGATACAGCTTCAACACCTTGGCCTCATGATACAGCTTCAACACCTTGGTCTCATGATACAGCTTCAACACCTTGGCCTCATGATACAGCTTCAACACCTTGGCCTCATGATACAGCTTCAACACCTTGGCCTCATGATACAGCTTCAACACCTTGGCCTCATGATACAGCTTCAACACCTTGGCCTCATGATACAGCTTCAACACCTTGGTCTCATGATACAGCTTCAACACCTTGGCCTCATGATACAGCTTCAACACCTTGGCCTCATGATACAGCTTCAACACCTTGGCCTCATGATACAGCTTCAACACCTTGGCCTCATGATACAGCTTCAACACCTTGGCCTCTTATTGGTACTGTGACCTCCGTGGTGGTTCACCCTCTCCCGGCAGGCATAACGGAGGGACTCATCTGTAAGTTGGTCCCCTTGTTGACATTATTCGTGGGTAGAATGGACGAATTATTTTTTTTGATCCTTAACCTCTTCTTATAGTATTTTATCTGCCTTATTCTAATCTAACCTGACCTGTTCTACTGTCTAACTTAGTCTAATCTAACCTGACCTGTTCTACTGTCTAAGTTATTCTAATTTAACCTGACCTGTTTTACTGTCTAAGTTATTCTAATTTAACCTGACTTGTTCTACTGTCTAACTTATTCAAATCTAACCTGACCTGTTCGACTGTAATGAGTCTAGTGTGGCAGCATTATGCTAGTGCTAGGTGCAAGCACTGCTTGCTTCCTCTCGCTTTCAGCTACCGCCGCTGGTCAGCCCTAAACGAGCAGGGAAGCAACTTGCCTAAGTTTTATCCTGCCAGTACACAGCCTCTTCACCATCAAGACACCTGGTGCTTACCAACCACTGCCCTGCTGCCTTGCGGATTAACCTTGGTAGGTATAAGGCTTCGGGAGTAAATCCTGACCGAAAAATCTGCGGTGGAGCCCCGCATCAGGCAGACATGCTTACAGAGCTCCAACAAGACCTCAACGACTACACCGGCGTACGAAGGCAATGCATGCTGGACAGGCTACTGAGGCGAAACCCAACAAATTAGGTTATCGGCAGTCCATTGCAACTTTCCCTCCCCCAGTCGTTGCAACACTTGCACCACTGAATTAGGAAAGGGGAGAGCCAAGATGTGTGGTTGCAGCCTGCGCTCCTGCTCACCACATAAATCAACTCACGAGCAGCCATCATCTAGCTCACCATATTAATCATCATCAAACACCTATACCCCCAAAAGTCCTATGGCGACGGGGACAGGCAGAGATGACTGCCGGGAGTCTCT
The DNA here is from genome assembly GCA_958450375.1 of Homarus gammarus. NCBI lineage: Eukaryota > Metazoa > Arthropoda > Malacostraca > Decapoda > Nephropidae > Homarus > Homarus gammarus. The sequence continues at coordinate 477,343 of CAUDMG010002426.1, read as the reverse complement.
GGTCACAACTGTGCACAGGGGCGGCACAGATAAGATCTGTCGTTTATGCACTGAGACGTAGGCAGCAGTGCAATCCGGTCCTGTCTGTGCGAGTGATCAGTCAACATGGGGAGGGGGGCTAGAAAAGGTGCCCTAAACATAGCCTACCTAAAGAACCAACCTGACTGGGCAACCGCACCCAGTAAGGACATCCTTATGCGGTCGAAGACAATTATAATCCCAGATAAATAACTATACAACCTCTTATGGTCGCTGCATGGAATGTCAGGACCCTTCTGGATACTGGCAGAAATGAACGTCCTGAAAGAAGAACTGCCCTTGTGGCAAAAGAGCTGGCTAGGTATAGAGAATTGTGTTAATGATGGGTGTTCTGGTCATGTATGTTAAGATGGTGTATAGTGATGAATTGGTGGTGAGGAGAATCTTGTACGGTTTGTGTTGTTGTTGGTGGTGTTGGTGGAGTGGTGCATTGTTAGTATGTATCTCCAACAGCTATTTAGCCAGTAAATATTTAGAAGTTGCTATGTACGGGCAGGGCTTTGAAATAGAGGGAAGTGTGGAATATAAACAGACACACACCAAAAAAACTGTTGAAACGAAAACTCCTAACCAGAGAAACTCGGTGTGTTAAAACTGCAGTACCAAATGTGTCGGTCTTGACGCTGCTGACAGTCACACTCACACATTGGGCACTTGACTGAGGAAGGAGAACACCATGAGCCCTGAAGATGTAAAAAAAACTGCGGCTTCGTTCTCAAAAACTCACTGAATTACGCGCCAATCCACCATGAAACAACCGTCACAGACAAACGCATGCTCACAAGTCTTCCGATGAATTGGCTCACAACTATTACGTGACATCCAAACTTCCACTGATTGGTTGGGTTGTAAGTAAACAATAGATTTCTCCGGTGTTTTTTTTTTACTTAAAGGGAAATAAAACAATCAAAATAACCCGAAAACTAAATTTCCGATGGAGACGCTATAGAGCAAAGAATTTTTCTCTCTCCCTTCATAAGAATTGATATAGAGGTCCGTACTTGGCAACATGTAAGTATTACCATTAAGCCTAATTATAAATTACAAATTTAGGTACAATGTACAGGGACGATAAATATTCTATTGTGATCATTCGCGGAAAATACTTTCAAATACAAGTTTGCTTTTCTTAATATTTTTCACTGTTTCCCACTAATATGACCTTCAATTCCGTAGGAAATGAGTCCAGGTGTTGTCTAATGGTTGAACCTGCTGTCTAATGGCATCACAAAAATTGTGACCAAATGTCAGGTTGCTGATCTGACTAACTTTCTGCCCTATTTAAATATAATTGCAGGGTCTCAATTTGCTGACGACACTAAAATAGGGCGTGTAATTTAATCTGACGAGAACTCAACAAAACTACAGGAAGATGTAAAAACAAAAATCGAATGGTCTAAAGAATGGCAGATTAAATTTAATGTGGACAAATGTAAAGTATTTAGCCTAGGAGATGTAAACAGAGAAACCAGATAACAGATGAACAGCTGTGAGAAAGATTTAGGGGTAATGATAAGTAGGAATCTTCAACCAAAACAACTATGTGTATTTGCTCGAAACGAGGCTAACAAAGTACAGTACTTGGGTTCATACAAAGTGAAGGTTCCAAGTGTTCCCTGAAGAAGGCAGTGATGGGTAGGGAAGCACGGGGTAACACTGGAGTCCATTTATTAACGGATAGGAGAAATACAAGTGGTGACTAGCGTGTGACTTGCATGACCCACAGAGTCAGACTGAGACTGCCTTGCCATATGGCAGCCTCGGGGCAATATTGCCACATAACACATGCAGTGTTGCCACGTAATTACATATATAAATGCTACTCGGCACAATAGCATAGATACATAACCTACATCTCCCTCCCCCCTCACGCTCATAGTCTTTGTCTTGAGCGGACTTCTTAGTCCTAAGTCGCTCCGAGCGTCGAGGGGCGGATCCTCGTGAGGTGTAGGGGACTCGTCCTCGGTCAGGGGGCCAGCAGCAGGAGGTGGGACTGGCCGGAGGAAGCGGCGGTTCCTCCACCAAACGCGGCCGCTCGGCATCCTGACCTTGTACTCCCGCGACCGGCCGACGCCCATCACTTTGCCCACCTTGTCCCAACGTGTCGTCGTCGGGTCCTGGACGCGGACAAGGGCACCAATCTCCAGTGGCTGAAGAGGGCGGGCACGGTCGTCATACCGAGCCTTGGCGTCCTGGTCACGTGTAGCGGCGCGGCGGTCGCAGCTCTCGGCTCTGGTCTGCCACTCCTTCGCAAAGGCCTTGGCGTGTCCAGGAACGCAAGAGCGGAGAGGGTGATCATACAGGATCTGGGCAGGGGAGCGTCCTGTGTGGGTGGGAGTATTACGTAACTCCAGGAGTCCTTTGTCAAACGCCTCACAGTCTATGTTGCCTGAAAGGGCCACCTTGAGGATGAGGTGTTTGACTGTCTTCACTGCATCCTCAGCGTGGCGGTTTGACTGTGGGTAGTGGGGTGTTGACACGATGTGGCGGACTTCCCAACGCTCCAGGAATCCTGTGAAGTCCCGGCTGGTGAACTGTGGCCCACCGTCCGTCCGCAGACGTACGGGGACGCTCAGGTCACGAAAGAGGTGCCGGAAGTGGCGAATGGTGGCCGCGGACGTCGTGTCCGAGCCACAGATAACCACCACAGGCCAGCCAGAGAGTCGGTCGGCGACGACTAGGAAATGTTTCCCAGCTGTGCTGAAGAAATCAGCCGACACGGACTCGAAGGGCTTGGTGGGTTCGTCATCGCACAAGAGGGGCTCCTGCTGTTGAAGCAGCCGTGACTTGGGTGGAGGCTGGGCGAGAGTGGACGTGGGTTCTGGGCAGCTCTGTGCGGCAGCGCCAGGCGCGTTGCTCGTTGACTCACGCACCCTGCTGGCGGTGTACCGAGCGGCTGGGATCTGCTCGGGAAAATCTCTGGGCACCACGCCTAACTCCTTGCAGTGCTCCCACGACAACAAGGGTGTAGCGAGAGTAGGCTGCACGTCGATCCATCCACGACACGACCTGTCGCCGTAGGTGATCTCCACTTGAAAGGAGCCCACAGCGTCCGGCATCTGGGAACCGTCCGCATTGTAGTACAGCAGCTGCGGCGGTGGTCCCAGGTCGCGTTTGGTGAGGCCCAGTTTCTGGAGGTGTCCGGTATCACCTCGATGCCACCCGACACATCACCGTGTGTGACGGTGACGCGGATGGTAGGGGAAGGGGTAGCCCTGGGGCGTGTGGTCGATTCCACCCTCCTGATGTGACTCAGCCGCTGCTTGGGGCTGCGTGGGCCATCTGAAGGGGGCTGCGTGCGAACCACCCCGAGGGAAGTGCGCTGCTTTCCTCCTCGTCTCGGGCTTTTGGGCTTGGGTTGGCGGCAGCACTTGTCGTAGTGTCCATAACGACCGCAGGCCTGACACTTGTGGCCTCGTGCAGGGCACCTGTCTGTGGCCCTTACGGTCACATCCACGACACAGTGCGTCGGCGGCCGGGCATGTCTTGGGGGCATGCTGCTTTCCACAGCTGCCACAGGAAGCACTAGGCGGAGGCGTGGAAGAACGTGCGGCAGCCTTCACGTTGTTGGCCGCCTTCTTACCCTTCTTGTACTGTGAGATAGCTCTCACAGCAGGTGGGGCCCGTAAGGCAAAGGTGGCGGACTTGGTGGCCTCGTATGACCGACATTCAGTCACTACCACCTGGAGTGTGGAGGAAGCATCCAGGGGGATGAGTCGCTGCATCAACTCTTCTTGCCTGACACCTGTCAAGATCCCGTGCTTGATCCAGGCTTCCTCACATTCCCGGCTGTGCGCCTTGCAGACGTCGATCTCCTCCGACAAGCTCTTCAAATGTACAAAAAAGTCGTCAAAGGATTCAATCTCCGCCTGCTTGCAGCTGGTGAAGGCGCGGCGACGCAAAGCCTCGTTATTCCGACCTTTAACGTGCTCCTGTAAAAGGTCGAGCACATCCGTCACTGAAGACGTAGAATCGGGAGGCACTTGCAACGTGTGCTCCAAAACTCTCTGGGTCTCCAGCGACAAACACATCCGCAGTTGGATGAGCTGTTTGTTTGGAGGCATGCTGTCAAGGTTCACCATCGTGGAGTAATCTGTCCACCGCCGCCTCCACTCAAGAAAAAGCTGAAACGTGACGTCTGATGAGAGGGCGGGTGGGGCTTGAACAGATGCCTTGGGAGCTGTTGGAGTAGCAAGAGTACCTGGAGGACGCTGGTGTGGTGGAGGAGGGAGGGTACTGGCGCCTTGGTGCGTGATACTGGCGAGTGAGGGAGGGTGGGTTAGCGCAAGAGTCGCCAATAGTGCCTCAAAACGCGCCTTTTCCTCCTCTCTTCGTATCTCCTCCCTCTGAAATTCTCTCTCTCTGCGTCTCTCGTCCCTGTCGTCCATCCACCTCAGAATTGTGGCAATGTCCGTCGCTGGAGGTGAAGGATGAGAGGCGGTGGGCGCAGAAGCTTCATCTGTGCCCGGTATAGAGGGAGGTGGTGGAGAGTCATGTCTCCCATCTTGACGTTGTCCTTTCTTACCGCCCATCTTAGTATGCTTGAACTGCGCTGTTTAGTATATAATGTGGCGCCTCATCAGCTAGAACCACACATAGTATATGACATAAACAGCGCAGAAATAACGCATAGAGTCCACTGTTCTGTCCATGAGTGCGTGCGTGTGAGTGCGTGTGTGTATGTGTGTGTGTGTCCGAGACAGCAGATGCCGGTGGCTAGAGCCGAGGAGGTGAGAACGTTAGTGTCTCCCCGGATGTCACACGAGGAAGGTGCACGCCTGCATGCTCCGTGGGTAGACAAAAAAACAGGCCAATGCTCAACTCTCAGCTCTAGACACACTAATACACTGACACTAACACTGCCACCGTCACTAAAATGCACTGTGACGGCGCAACACTGCACGTCGCGGCGAAACACAACACAACACACTAGTCGACGCGCACATCGCCGGCAGTCGTAACGGTCTCGGCATTGTTCACAACACTTGTAAGTCCGCAGATCCTACTCACTGCGCCATGAAGGTTCCAAGTGTTCCCTGAAGAAGACAGTGATGGGTAGGGAAGCACGGGGTAACACTGAAGTCCATTTATTAACGGATAGGAGAAATGCAAGTGGTGACTAGCGTGTGACTTGCACGACCCACAGAGTCAGACTGAGACTGCCTTGCCATATGGCAGCCTCAGGGCAATGTTGCCACATAACACGTGCAGTGTTGCCACGTAATTACATATATAAATGCTACTCGGCACCGTAGCTTAGATACATAACCTACACAAAGGAGTGTAAGTTACAAGACTAGCGAGGTCATCCTAAAAGTATATCTTGTGCTTGTGAGACCTCACGTGGATTACGCAGTTCAGTTCTGGTCACCGTACTACAGAATGGATATACTGCACAATCCCTATAAAGCATTCATACGAGGAAGACAAGAATAATCCCAGGCATTAGGAACCTTCAGTACAAAGAGACAGATTAAAGCATCTGAATTTGGACTTCCTATTTCACCCTTGTGCCTTACCTTACCTTACCACTCTGCAACAAATGCTGCTGCACCGTATACACGGGGCTTAAGGACCTCACTGAAGGGTCACGACTCTCGGTTGCCACTGTCTAGTGCTGACTTCACTGACCGAAACATTGTTCATCAATGTTCTTCACTGATTCCACACCACACCACGCCACCACAAGTGTTGGCTGGAGGGGGGGGGGGACACATCCACTAGTGTTGGCTGGGGGGAGGTGAGGGAGGAACACAGCCACTAGTGTTGGCTGAAGGTGGGGGGGGGGGGGGTGGGAGGCGGCAATGTTATAAAGTTCACAGATAAGATAGAGGCACTGCCATCACCTTATCCTCCGAGACATGTTACTCTACAACTTGGTTTACGTGAGGCTGTGCGGCCCTCCTGTCGTTTTGTATGGGACACCTGGACTCTTCACTTTATCGGTGTTGTGAGAATTACTGTGTCGCAGCGCGTAATATTTATCGTAGGAAGTAAAATAGTGTCCGATATGCAGCCGCGACAGATAAAAGATAAGGAAGCTGTGACTCGCAACCAGATGGTGCCAAACTTGTACTGATGTTAACAGTTAGTGGCTACTATGTGCTGTTAAGGGATAGTGGCTACTGTTAACGGATAGTGGCTGCTGTCAACAGTTAGTGGCTACTGTCAACAGTTAGTGGCCGCTGTCTGCTGTCAACAGTCACGGGTGTCAACTAGTACAGTAGGTTTCTTGGTGTTTTATACTGCACAGTATGGTGGTCTTCACCACATTGCACACTGTTACAGTATGGTGGTCTACTCCACCATACCATGACCTATATGATAGTCTACCATGGTAGACTACCATATATGGTTATGGTATAGTGGACTACCACTATTAAGTGATTTATTTATCATATTTATAAGTTGAAGTAATAAAAATAACTATTTGTCAGGAGGCAGAGGACCCAGCGTTCATCTCTATAGGACCTGGAGAGTTGAGCACGTTGTCGGCCCCACTGACAGTCACAACCAGCAGTTGTCGGCCCCACTGACAGCCACAACCAGCAGTTGTCGGCCCCACTGACAGTCGCAACCAGCAGTTGTCGGCCTCATTGACGGCCACAACCAGCAGTTGTCGGCCTCATTGACGGCCACAACCAGCAGTTGTCGGCCCCACTGACAGTCGCAACTAGCAGTTGTCGGCCCCACTGACGGCCACAACCAGCAGTTGTCGGCCTCACTGACGGCCACAACCAGCAGTTGTCGGCCCCACTGACAGTCGCAACCAGCAGTTGTCGGCCCCACTGACAGTCGCAACTAGCAGTTGTCGGCCTCACTGACGGCCACAACCAGCAGTTGTTGGCACCACTGACAGTCGCAACCAGCAGTTGTCGGCCCCACTGACAGTCACAACCAGCAGTTGTCGGCACCACTGACGGCCACAACCAGCAGTTGTCGGCCCCACTGACAGTCACAACCAGCAGTTGTCGGCACCACTGACGGTCACAACCAGCAGTTGTTGGCACCACTGACGGTCACAACCAGCAGTTGTTGGCACCACTGACGGTTACAACCAGCAGTTGTTGGCACCACTGACGGTCACAACCAGCAGTTGTTGGCACCACTGACGGCCACAACCAGCAGTTGTCGGCCCCACTGACGGCCACAACCAGCAGTTGTCGGCACCACTGACGGCCACAACCAGCAGTTGTTGGCCCCACTGACGGCCACAACCAGCAGTTGTCGGCACCACTGACGGCCACAACCAGCAGTTGTTGGCCCCACTGACGGCCACAACCAGCAGTTGTTGGCACCACTGACGGTCACAACCAGCAGTTGTTGGCACCACTGACGGCCACAACCAGCAGTTGTTGGCACCACTGACGGTCACAACCAGCAGTTGTCGGCCCCACTGACGGCCACAACCAGCAGTTGTTGGCACCACTGACGGTCACAACCAGCAGTTGTTGGCACCACTGACGGTCACAACCAGCAGTTGTTGGCACCACTGACGGTCACAACCAGCAGTTGTTGGCACCACTGACGGTCACAACCAGCACTGGTAGCAATGGCGAGGACAATAATGTATAATTAGAAGGAGCATCTGTATGTGTTATGTGTGTCCTGTATGTGTGTTGTGTGTCCTGTATGTGTGTTGTGTGTCCTGTATGTGTGTTGTGTGTCCTGTATGTGTGTTGCGCGTCCTGTATGTGTGTTGCGTGTCCTGTATGTGTGTTGCGTGTCCTGTATGTGTGTTGTGTGTCCTGTATGTGTGTTGTGTGTCCTGTGTGTGTGTTGTGTGTCCTGTGTGTGTGTTGTGTGTCCTGTGTGTGTGTTGTGTCCTGTGTCCTGTGTGTGTGTTATGTGCCCTGTGTGTGTGTTGTGTGTCCTGTGTGTGTGTTGTGTGTCCTGTGTGTGTGTTGTGTGTCCTGTGTGTGTGTTGTGTGTCCTGTGTGTGTGTTGTGTGTCCTGTGTGTGTGTTGTGTGTCCTGTATGTGTGTTGTGTCCTGTATGTGTGTTGTGTCCTGTATGTGTGTTGTGTGTCCTGTGTGTGTGTTGTGTGTCCTGTGTCCTGTATGTGTGTTGTGTGTCCTGTATGTGTGTTGTGTGTCCTGTATGTGTGTTGTGTCCTGTGTGTGTGTTGTGTCCTGTATGTGTGTTGTGTGTCCTGTATGTGTGTTGTGTGTCCTGTATGTGTGTTGTGTGTCCTGTATGTGTGTTGTGTGTCCTGTGTGTGTTGTGTCCTGTGTGTGTGTTGTGTCCTGTGTGTGTGTTGTGTCCTGTATGTGTGTTGGGTGTCCTGTATGTGTGTTGTGTGTGTCCTGTATGTGTGTTGTGTGTGTCCTGTATGTGTGTTGTGTGTGTCCTGTGTGTGTGTTGTGTCCTGTATGTGTGTTGTGTGTCCTGTGTGTTTGTTGTGTGTCCTGTGTGTGTGTTGTGTGTCCTGTATGTGTGTTGTGTGTCCTGTATGTGTGTTGTGTCCTGTATGTGTGTTGTGTCCTGTATGTGTGTTGTGTGTCCTGTATGTGTGTTGTGTGCCCTGTGTGTTTGTTGTGTGTCCTGTATGTGTGTTGTGTGTCCTGTATGTGTGTTGTGTGTCCTGTATGTGTGTTGTGTGTCCTGTATGTGTGTTGTGTCCTGTATGTGTGTTGTGTGTCCTGTGTGTTTGTTGTGTGTCCTGTGTGTTGTGTGTCCTGTATGTGTGTTGTGTGTCCTGTGTGTGTGTTGTGTGTCCTGTATGTGTGTGTTGTGTCCTGTATGTGTGTGTTGTGTGTCCTGTATGTGTGTTGTGTGTCCTGTATGTGTGTTATGTGTCCTGTATGTGTGTTGTGTGTCCTGTATGTGTGTTGTGTGTCCTGTGTGTGTGTTGTGTGTCCTGTGTGTGTGTTGTGTGTCCTGTGTGTGTGTGTCCTGTGTATGTGTTGTGTCCTGTATGTGTGTTGTGTGTCCTGTATGTGTGTTGTGTGTCCTGTGTGTGTGTTGTGTGTCCTGTGTGTGTGTTGTGTGTCCTGTGTGTGTGTTGTGTGTCCTGTGTGTGTGTTGTGTGTCTTGTATGTGTGTTGTGTCCTGTATGTGTGTTGTGTGTCTTGTATGTGTGTTGTGTGTCCTGTGTGTGTGTTGTGTCCTGTATGTGTGTTGTGTCCTGTATGTGTGTTGTGTGTCCTGTGTGTATGTTGTGTGTCTTGAATGTGTGTTGTGTCCTGTATGTGTGTTGTGTGTCCAGTGTGTGTGTTGTGTGTCTTGAATGTGTGTTGTGTCCTGTATGTGTGTTGTGTGTCTTGTATGTGTGTTGTGTGTCTTATGTGTGTTGTGTCCTGTATGTGTGTTGTGTCCTGTATGTGTGTTGTGTGTCTTGTATGTGTGTTGTGTGTCTTGAATGTGTGTTGTGTCCTGTATGTGTGTTGTGTGTCCTGTATGTGTGTTGTGTGTCCTGTATGTGTGTTGTGTGTCCTGTGTGTGTGTTGTGTTGTCCTGTTTGTGTGTTGTGTCCTGTATGTGTGTTGTGTCCTGTATGTGTGTTGTGTCCTGTGTGTGTGTTGTGTGTCCTGTATGTGTGTTGTGTGTCCTGTGTGTGTGTTGTGTGTCCTGTACGTGAGTTATGTGTCCTGTATGTGTGTTGTGTGTCCTGTATGTGTGTTGTGTGTCCTGTATGTGTGTGTCCTGTACGTGAGTTATGTGTCCTGTATGTGTGTTGTGTGTCCTGTATGCGTGTTGTGTGTCCTGTATCTGTGTCCTGTACGTGAGTTATGTGTCCTGTATGTGTGTTGTGTGTCCTGTACGTGAGTTATGTGTCCTGTGTGTGTGTTGTGTGTCCTGTGTGTGTGTTGTGTGTCCTGTATGTGTGTTGTGTGTCCTGTGTGTGTGTTGTGTGTCCTGTGTGTGTGTTGTGTGTCCTGTATGTGTGTTGTGTGTCCTGTGTGTGTGTTGTGTGTCCTGTACGTGTGTTGTGTGTCCTGTACGTGTGTTGTGTGTCCTGTGTGTGTGTTGTGTGTCCTGTGTGTGTGTTGTGTGTCCTGTGTGTGTGTTGTGTGTCCTGTGTGTGTGTTGTGTGTCCTGTGTGTGTGTTGTGTGTCCTGTGTGTGTGTTGTGTGTCCTGTGTGTGTGTTGTGTGTCCTGTGTGTGTGTTGTGTGTCCTGTGTGTGTGTTGTGTGTCCTGTGTGTGAGTTATGTGTCCTGTGTGTGTGTTGTGTGTCCTGTGTGTGTGTTGTGTGTGAGTTATGTGTCCTGTGTGTGTGTTGTGTGTCCTGTATGTGTTGTGTGTCCTGTATGTGTGTTGTGTGTCCTGTGTGTGAGTTATGTGTCCTGTGTGTGAGTTATGTGTCCTGTGTGTGAGTTATGTGTCCTGTGTGTGAGTTATGTGTCCTGTATTTGTCCCGGCAATCAATGTACTCGTCGATGATAAACGTGCTGCTTTAATCATCACGTCACCAGGTGAAGGATGGTGCCTTAATCACCACGTCACCAGGTGAAGGATGGTGCCTTAATCACCACGTCACCAGGTGGAGGATGGTGCCTTAATCACCACGTCACCAAGTGAAGGATGGTGGCTTAATCACCACGTCACCAAGTGAAGGATGGTGCCTTGATCACCACGTCACCAAGTGAAGGATGGTGCCTTAATCACCACGTCACCAAGTGAAGGATGGTGCCTTAATCACCACGTCACCAAGTGAAGGATGGTGCCTTAATCACCACGTCACCAAGTGAAGGATGGTGGCTTAATCACCACGTCACCAAGTGAAGGATGATGCCTTAATCACCACGTCACCAAGTGAAGGATGGTGCCTTGATCACCACGTCACCAAGTGAAGGATGGTGCCTTAATCACCACGTCACCGAGTGAAGGATGGTGCCTTGATCACCAGGTGCATCACAACATCACAGTTGCCAGACCATGTTAATAAAAAAGGGTAAAAAATTCAATGTTGTAACACATGCAGTAATTGTTATTGTTTATTACGACGTGAAGAGTGAACACCAAGAGTTATACAGTGACAAGCAAAACTTACTATCAAGAGTAATGAATAATAAAGCTCTTCCTTACAAAAATAAATAGTGGTATATATACTGTATTAGGATTAATATAGTGAATACCTTCTCTTGGGTAAGTGCTGGATAGGAGTGACCAGGTAGAGGGAACTATAGTGACACAATATAGGAGTGACCAGGTAGAGGGAACTATAGTGACACAGTATAGGAGTGACCAGGTCGAGGGAACTATAGTGACACAATATAGGAGTGACCAGGTAGAGGGAACTATAGTGACACAATATAGGAGTGACCAGGTAGAGGGAACTATAGTGACACAATATAGGAGTGACCAGGTAGAGGGAACTATAGTGACACAATATAGGAGTGACCAGGTAGAGGGAACTATAGTGACAATATAAATGTGACCAGGTAGAGGGAACTATAGTGACACAGTATAGGAGTGACCAGGTAGAGGGAACTATAGTGACAATATAAATGTGACCAGGTAGAGGGAACTATAGTGACACAGTATAGGAGTGACCAGGTAGAGGGAACTATAGTGACAGTATAGGAGTGACCAGGTCGAGGGAACTATAGTGACACAATATAGGAGTGACCAGGTAGAGGGAACTATAGTGACACAGTATAGGAGTGACCAGGTAGAGGGAACTATAGTGACACATTATAGGAGTGACCAGGTAGAGGGAACTATAGTGACACATTATAGGAGTGACCAGGTAGAGGGAACTATAGTGACACAGTATAGGAGTGACCAGGTAGAGGGAACTATAGTGACACATTATAGGAGTGACCAGGTAGAGGGAACTATAGTGACAGTATAGGAGTGACCAGGTAGAGGGAACTATAGTGACACAGTATAGGAGTGACCAGGTAGAGGGAACTATAGTGACACATTATAGGAGTGACCAGGTAGAGGGAACTATAGTGACAGTATAGGAGTGACCAGGTAGAGGGAACTATAGTGACACAATATAGGAGTGACCAGGTAGAGGGAACTATAGTGACACAATATAGGAGTGACCAGGTAGAGGGACACTATAGTGACAATATAAATGTGACCAGGCAGGTGACCAGGTAGAGGGAACTATAGTGACACAATATAGGAGTGACCAGGTAGAGGGAACTATAGTGACAATATAAATGTGACCAGGTAGAGGGAACAATAGTGACAATATAGGAGTGACAAGGTAGAGAGAACTATAGTGACACAATATAGGAGTGACCATGTAGAGGGAACTATAGTGACACAATATAGGAGTGACCAGGTAGAGGGAACTATAGTGACAATATAGGAGTGACCAGATAGAGGGAACTATAGTGACACAATATAAGAGTGACCAGGTAGAGGGAACTATAGTGACACAATATAAGAGTGACCAGGTAGAGGGAACTATAGTGACAATATAGGAGTGACAAGGTAGAGGGAACTATAGTGACACAATATAGGAGTGACCAAGTAGAGGGAACTATAGTGACACACAATATAGGAGTGACCAGGTAGAGGGAACTATAGTGACACAATATAGGAGTGACCAGGTAGAGGGAACTATAGTGACAATATAAGAGTAACCATGTAGAGGGAACTATAGTAACACAATATAGGAGTGACCAGGTAGAAGGAACTATAGTGACACAATATAGGGGTGATGAGGTAGAGGGAACTATAGTGACACAATATAGGGGTGACCAGGTAGAGGGAACTATAGTGACACAATATAGGAGTGACCATGTAGAGGGAACTATAGTGACACATAATACAGGAGTGACTAGGTAAGAGGAACTATAGTGACAAAATATAGGAGTGACCAGGTAGAGGGAACTATAGTGACACATAATACAGGAGTGACTAGGTAAGAGGAACTATAGTGACACAAAATATAGGAGTGACCAGGTAGAAGGAACTATAGTGACACAAAATATAGGAGTGACCAGGTAGAGGGAACTATAGTGATACAATATAGAAGTGACCAGGTATAGGGAACTATAGTGACACATAACACTATACATTCATCTCAACAAGCCAAACTTTGACTACCAGCAGAATGTTACAACAAAATTATATTATCATTATGTATTAACTATACCATTATACCTTACATGGTTACCAGATAATTTTAGTCATAGTCTTAATCCAACACATTAAAAATATCATCATCAAGTAACTCCCCCGACCGTTTTAGTATACATGTAACTTTTATTTTTATACTGCTACGTATTTTATGGTGGGTAGTGGAGGCTGACTCAGTGTTAAGTCTTCATCTCTTTGTATTATTGTACAAAGGTTCTTCATCTTTTTCTAAATTCAAATTATTAACCTTTTTTTTATAATGTAGAAACGGTTTAAAATTACGTTATAACTGATGAAAAATATTATCACTCTTTCCTTTTCACTTGGTCCTTGTTATTTTTATTTCATGATTTATTATTCTACAACAGAGTTTAAATCGATATTCTAACTTGAGAAATGTCCAGTGAACAGGTGGCCAACACTAACGCACTCGCCACCATCAACAGCAGAAATGAGACATCCAGCCGCTTTTAACTGTCTCTCCCAGTCTTTCTTCAACTGGCAATATTCCTCAAAAGTGACATCCCGTGAGAAACACATTGATAACACAGCTGTTTTAAAGGTGAAAAAGAAACGATCAGCCTCGCCTAACTTCAGTATAAATGATCACTTTTTCTACCGTCCATTTTCACCCAGAGTGACACCAGTTACAAGCTCAGACTCAACAGCTTATAGTGATAGTGTTACGGTGTTCACTTATGACCTGTCTCTTACACACATGACCTGTCTCTTACACACACACATGACCTGTCTCTTACACACATGACCTGTCTCTTACACACACACACACACAGACACACATGACCTGTCTCTTACACACACACACACACACACACATACACATGACCTGTCTCTTACACACACACACACATGACCTGTCTCTTTCACACACACATGACCTGTCTCTTACACACACACATACACACATGACCTGTCTCTTTCACACACACATGACCTGTCTCTTTCACACACACACATGACCTGTCTCTTACACACACACACACATGACCTGTCTCTTTCACACACACATGACCTGTCTCTTGCACACACACACACACACACACTACATCCTTGACCACCGAAGGGTCAAGACGTACCTGGCGCTGCTCTGGCAGCAGCCATGTCAACTGTTATGTTGGCCCATACCAACTCCCTCCGCTGAACCCTTCCTCCCCACCGGAATATCAACAAGTTCTCGCCAGAAGTTACTATTTCATTTAGGATAGGAATGGAACCAGTGTTGAATAGTGGTGAACAGTGCTTAAGTCAGTGAAAAACAACTCCGCAGTAACAGCCGAGTCTTACCCAAGCTAACCTTTACACAGTGAGGTCCCAGGTACCCAGTGATAACTGCCCGTGAGTCCAACAACACCAGCTATGTGTTAATCCATCCACGATAGGGAGGCCTGGGACCTCACTCACCAGACCACGTGGTGTCCCCATGCTGCTACGACACCACGTAGTGAATGAGTTGCTATAGCATCATGTGAGCTTCCTCATAACACCATCCGTGAGGGAATTACTACACCACGTGATGCCCCTCATAACACCATCTGTGAGGGAATTACTACACCACGTGATGCCCCTCATAACACCATCTGTGAGGGAATTACTACACCATATCAGGCCCCTCATACACCATCTGTGAGGGAATTACTACATCATCAGGCCCCCCATAACACCATCTGTGAGGGAATTACTACACCACGTCAAGCCCCTCATAGCACCACCTGTGAGGGAACTACTATTCCACGTGATGCCCCTCATAACACCATCTGTGAGGGAGTTACTACACTACGCGTCTGCTGTTCAATACCTCAGTGCACAAGATCTACGTGACCTCCACTGTAAACATTAATCTGTATGTTCACTGTATATTCCTTTAACTTTCTGCTATGAAGGCTTTTGTTAAACCACCAATGTCAATGTATGTAATAAGTCATTTATGTCCAATGTATATTTTCAGCCTTCGGGCTTCAGAACTTTTTCAGAACTATTTCAATAAACCGTTAATTATTATTATTATTATTTTATGATCTGTCTCTCTCACGCACATGACCTGTCTCTCACACACATGACCTGTCTCTCTCTCACACACATGACCTATCTCTCTCTCACACACATGATCTGTCTCTCTCACACACATGACCTGTCTCTCACACACACACATGACCTGTCTCTCTCACACACACACATGACCTGTCTCTCTCACACACACACATGACCTGTCTCTCTCACACACACATGACCTGTCTCTCACACACACACATGACCTGTCTCTCTCACACACACACATGACCTGTCTCTCTCACACACACATGACCTGTCTCTCTCACACACACATGACCTGTCTCTCACACACACATGACCTGTCTCTCACACACACATGACCTGTCTCTCACACACACATGACCTGTCTCTCACACACACACACGACCTGTCTCTCACACACACACACATGACCTGTCTCTCACACACACACACACGACCTGTCTCTCACACACACACACACGACCTGTCTCTCACACACACACACACGACCTGTCTCTCACACACACACATCACATTAGACTTTTTCAGTTCCACTCAACAGAATTTTTTGCACAGATTAATTTCTCATTTTATTTCTATTTTTTCGCGACCAAACAATTGAGGAGGAGAGAGTAATGAGAGAGATACCTGCCGTCTGTCCGTTTGTAAAAAAATTGTCAGCTTCATTAGGCTAGTTTAGTTAGTTTAGGTTACTTTAGGTTAGGTAAGGTTAGGTAAAATCTTCTCAAAACTAGATTAAATATTTTGGTGTTTGGGAAAGGTCGACAACATATAGACACACCTGCTGTACTGCTCAACACACCTGATGTACTGCTCAACACACCTGCTGTCCTGCTCAACACACCTGCTGTACTGCTCAACACACCTGCTGTACTGCTCAACACACCTGCTGTACTGCATGACTTACTGTAGGTGCTGTGCGTGATAGTTAATAACACATATACGTCTTACAATAACACCAAGAGTTGTAAACAGAGAGTCCCGCGAGACTGGATCACGACTAGTGAGGGAACAATGACCTGACCTCCAGGAATGACCAGACAGACAACGTCATAGTTTTCTGACTGATGACAAAAGAACCAGAGAGAGACAAAGTTGTAGTAATGGTCAGTAAAGGCGTCCCGAGTAACAGGAGATTCATCAAAGAGTCGCTTTAGTCTTAGTCTACGGCGTCGAGTTTGCCGTTGGTGAAGGTGTGGATGCTGTCTGCATAGCTGTTGCTGTACTCATCCACTTCCACCACCTCAATGCCTCCCAATATTGGTTGTGGTGGACACATCTCCTCCAAGCTGGCGTCCTTGGTAAAGTTATCTGCGAGGTGGAGAGCAGGACTGAGGCCGTTGGCCAGAGTGCGTGGCCGCCCTGTGTGGTACCTGGTGCGGGTGTTAGCTCGTCCCTCTAGTGTGTACACGTTGGCTGAGCTGTTCTTGTGATGATTGATGGGGTCGACGGTGCCAGCTTCGGGTCGGATGGTGGAGCGGTATGACGGATAGTAAGACCTACGCGTGGTGGAGTACGAGTAGGAGTCATAGCGGAGAGTAGCACAGCACGAGCGACTCTTGACGATGGCCAGGAACCCATTACGGTACTTTTTGTTGAAGAAAGCGTAGAGGATAGGGTTGATGCAGGAGTTGGATGACCCCAGCCACTGTGCCATAGGGGTGACGATGGCCAGAACTGCTCCCTCGGTCTCACCAAGCTCATCACCAAGCTGAAATAACGCCAATGATCAATTTCATGATGACAATGAGAATTACATGTTTATGTTACTCTTTCTCTAGTTTACAGTACAGTATATAGTTGTGTTCTATGTACTGACTTGCACGAACATCAAGTATTTGAAAAGTTGTAAAAATCTGCCAAACTTCGATGAGCACCTCTTCGTTATGTGAACCACAGGACTAGGGTTGTATTTATTGTTGTTGACCCGATCACAACCTTGAAGTTAGTACGAAGATAAACAATGCCTTCTACTGATACACGAGCTGTAGAACTGTATAAAACAAAACAAAGGTTACCTGAACTACATTCTTTAAACAGACTGACTCGTTGTAACTTGTACCAGCCAGGTCCCGCTGTGAGCTGCACCAACACTCGTGTAGAGATGTAGAGGATCCCAAGGAAGGGGCAGTCCTCACCCTCCTCCTCCCTCACTCTCTCCACCACAGATGATCCTTGCTTCACCATCCTCCTCCCTCACTCTCTCCACCACATATGATCCTTGCTTCACCATCCTCCTCCCTCTCTCTCTCTCTCTCCACCACATATGATACTTGCCTCAACCCCCTCCTCCCTCTCTCTCTCCACCACAGATGATACTTGCCTCAACCTCCTCCTCCCTCACTCCACCACAGATGATCCTTGCTTCACCATCCTCCTCCCTCACTCTCTCCACCACATATGATCCTTGCTTCACCATCCTCCTCCCTCTCTCTCTCCACCACATATGATACTTGCCTCAACCTCCTTCTCCCTCACTCTCTCCACCACTCCTCAAAAAGTAAGTCTGACTCACATATGCACTAACTACAGTGTATTATTATCATTGTGAATATATATCCTTGTGAAATATAATATAAGTTTGTATTATATAAATCTACAGGAAAATGTGTAGTTTGAGAATTAGTTGAACATAACTATATCAGACTTAATGGTGTACTGTAGATGTAGTGAAGTTACCTTGATCCTGGTGAAGATAACGTAGAGAGGCAGCCAAGACAACATGAAGATAATCACCACCACCACCAGCATCTTCACGACCTTCACCTTACTGCGTTGTTGCATCTCGTGAACGGCGGCGTCTCTGCTGTCTCCTGGGATGTGTCTACTGGCAACCTGTAGGAAGAAAGAAGGTTGTAGCTCCTCCGTCAGTAGTGTTGTAGCTCCTCCGTCAGTAGTGTTGTAGCTCCTCCGTCACAACACTTAAATTTGATTGAAAATTCCAGCTTATTATTACACACACACTACGAGAGCCATGTATCACTACCTGACTCCATGTATCACTTACCCTGATCCATGTATCACTACCTGACTCCATGTATCACTTACCCTGATCCATGTATCACTACCTCACTCCATGTATCACTTACCCTGATCCATGTATCACTTACCCTGATCCATGTATCACTACCTGACTCCATGTATCACTTACCCTGATCCATGTATCACTACCTCACTCCATGCATCACTTACCCTGATCCATGTATCACTACCTCACTCCATGTATCACTTACCCTGATCCATGTATCACTACCTGACTCCATGCATCACTTACCCTGATCCATGTATCACTACCTGACTCCATGCATCACTTACCCTGATCCATGTATCACTTACCCTGATCCATGTATCACTACCTGACTCCATGTATCACTTACCCTGATCCATGTATCACTACCTCACTCCATGTATCACTTACCCTGATCCATGTATCACTACCTCACTCCATGTATCACTTACCCTGATCCATGTATCACTACCTCACTCCATGCATCACTTACCCTGATCCATGTATCACTACCTCACTCCATGTATCACTTGCCCTGATCCATGTATCACTACCTGACTCCATGTATCACTTACCCTGATCCATGTATCACTACCTCACTCCATGCATCACTTACCCTGATCCATGTATCACTACCTCACTCCATGTATCACTTACCCTGATCCATGTATCACTACCTGACTCCATGTATCACTTACCCTGATCCATGTATCACTACCTGACTCCATGTGTCACTTACCCTGATCCATGTATCACTACCTCACTCCATGCATCACTTACCCTGATCCATGTATCACTACCTCACTCCATGCATCACTTACCCTGATCCATGTATCACTACCTGACTCCATGCATCACTTACCCTGATCCATGTATCACTACCTCACTCCATGCATCACTTACCCTGATCCATGTATCACTACCTCACTCCATGCATCACTTACCCTGATCCATGTATCACTACCTGACTCCATGTATCACTTACCCTGATCCATGTATCACTACCTGACTCCATGTATCACTTACCCTCATCCATGTATCACTACCTCACTCCATGCATCACTTACCCTGATCCATGTATCACTACCTGACTCCATGTATCACTTACCCTGATCCATGTATCACTACCTGACTCCATGTATCACTTACCCTGATCTATGTATCACTACCTCACTCCGTGTATCACTTACCCTGATCCATGTATCACTACCTCACTCCATGTATCACTTACCCTGATCCATGTATCACTACCTCACTCCATGCATCACTTACCCTGATCCATGTATCACTACCTCACTCCATGTATCACTTACCCTGATCCATGTATCACTACCTCACTCCATGTATCACTTACCCTGATCCATGTATCACTACCTCACTCCATGTATCACTTACCCTGATCCATGTATCACTACCTCACTCCATGTATCACTTACCCTGATCCATGTATCACTACCTCACTCCGTGTATCACTTACCCTGATCCATGTATCACTACCTCACTCCATGTATCACTTACCCTGATCCATGTATCACTACCTCACTCCATGTATCACTTACCCTGATCCATGTATCACTACCTGACTCCATGTATCACTTACCCTGATCCATGTATCACTTACCCTGATCCATGTATCATTTACCCTGATCCACATATCACTACCTCACTTCATGTATCACTTACCCTGATCCATATCATTACGTAGAAGAAGATGATAAGCAGTAGGGGAAGCAGGTAGCAGAAGAGCAGGTGGGCGATGAGGAAGTAGAAACGCTCTGCTTGTCTGCTGGGCCACATCTAGTGGAGTTAAGAGTACGTTATATTGAGGGTCTGTTAGAAATGAAACCTCCATTTAACGAACTATATAACACCTGTAGTAATAGTGAACAATAACACCTGTAGTAATAGTGAACAATAACACCTGTAGTAATAGTGAACAATAACACCTGTAGTAATAGTGCACAATAACACCTGTAGTAATAGTGAACAATAACACCTGTAGTAATAGTGAACAATAACACCTGTAGTAATAGTGAACAATAACACCTGTAGTAATAGTGAACAATAACACCTGTAGTAATAGTGAACAATAACACCTGTAGTAATAGTGAACAATAAGACTTACCTCAACACAAACTATGAGATCAGGAGCTTGCTTGTAGAACACCTGTGTCTCGAAGTAGATGGAGTAAGGTATAGCCGAGGCGACGGCCATTATCCAGATGATGACAATAAGGGCCCTGGCTCGTTCTGTTGTGATCTGGAGCTTAAGAGGAAACCAGATGGCCAAGAACCTGTAGGGTAACCATAGGTGGTGTCAGTAACGCTTTGTGACCCTGTTACTGCTGGTGTGTGTGTGTGTGACAGTATACCTTAGTGACCTTACCTGTCGAGGGAGACGGCCACCAGGGAGTTAACAGACGCAGATACGGACACAGCCTGGACGTACGCTACCAACTTGCACATTATCCATCCTAACATCCACGCTGGAGGAGGGAGAGATACCTGTACTTATTATCCTACACCTGTTGGGCCTGTAACGACACCTGTACTTATCACCCTACACCTGTGATGACACCTGTACTTATCATCCTACACCTGTGATGACACCTGTACTTATCATCCTACACCTGTTGAGCCTGTGATGACACCTGTACTTATCATCCTACACCTGTGATGACACCTGTACTTATCATCCTACACCTGTGATGACACCTGTACTTATCATCCTACACCTGTGATGACACCTGTACTTATCATCCTACACCTGTGATGACACCTGTACTTATCATCCTACACCTGTTGAATCAATGATGGTGGTGATAATATGAGTTATTATGATAAATAATGATGGGGGAAGTGATGATGATGATGGGGGAAGTAGATACTCACGGTAGTATATGCTGGAGAGTAGTGTGGCTGGTAGACAGAACACTATGACCAACACATCGGCCATTGCCAGGTTCACGATGAAATAGTTGGTGGGTGTGCGCATGCGCGGGGTCCTGCGCCGGTATAAGGTAAATATTGTATTAGGTTAAGTTAGGTTAAGTCAGGTTAGGGTTGTTGGGTTATGTTAGATTAAGGTAGGTTTGGTTAGGTTTGCTTATGTTAGGTTAGGTTAGGTTAGCTTATGTTACGTTAAGTTAGGTTATGTTAGGTAAGGTTAATCTTAACGTCTAATAAACTAGCGGGGGGGAGAGGTGATAATGTCCAGGCCATCAAAATAAAATTACACCTGACCAGAACTTGACATCAAAGAGTAATTATTGGCAACAGTCACCTCGAGACGGAGTTGAACCATGCAAGTGTAGGTGAATGATCGAAGGTGAACAACCCTAACCTAACCTAAGTTAATATAATATAACATAAGCTAACATTATATGAACACATTTATGGCGTCGTTTAATAGTATAACTACAACCAAGAACAATTTAGGTTAATGTTAGGTTAGATAAGAATAGGTAATTGTAGGTTAGGTTTTATATTGCGAGTAACTGCTTGATAGTCTATGGAAAGTCAGAAGTCACCTTGTGTTACGTGAGTACTCTCTCGATATATATATATATATATATATATATATATATATATATATATATATATATATATATATATATATATATATATATATATATATATAAAGAAACTATAAGATCATTAGTTTAACCTTTCATTAACACTAATTACTAAGATATTCATTTACATGTTAGTATTCAATAAAGCTAATTGTTAATTGCTTTACTCAAGGTTGTTCCTGATATTAGTTCTGGCTTGTCATTATTATGACGGGAGGAGTGAAGGTCGTCGACCACTGCGTGCGTGTGTGTGTCTTCCTTCCTTGCCATGCACAGTGTATGAGGAAGGTGTCAGTGATCTGGGTCTTTGATGTTGTTATAGCGAGCAAAACTTAATAAGTGAGAACGTCATGTTGTAGAGCCGACTACCCACAGGTAAGGCAATTAGAGCCGACCAGCTACAGGCAAGACAATTAGAGCCTCTTGTAACATCAGATTTACCTGCTCTTAATTATCAATATTATCTGGTTACCTGAGTCAATAAGTGGTTAGCGACACTAATAATGTGACCTTGTGGGTGACTCGTGTTGATAGAGCTGTGATTATAACTTAACGTCACCTAACTCAAATCTAACTTAACCTAACTCAATCTGACTTGACCTAACTTAATGTAACTTAACCTATGTAACTTAATCTAATTCAACTTAACCTAGTAGAATCTTAAACACACACACACACAAGACTTTACCTGAAGACAACAGCGATGACGAAGCAGTTGCCGATAAGTCCCAGGATGAAGACGACAACATAACTAAGACAGAGCAGAAGACCCGTGTTGAAGGAGTGCCGGTACAGAAGGTCGTCCAGAGACAAGTCGTAATCGCTGTAATTGGAAGCCAGCGAGGCGTTAAGGTTGTCTTGGTAGTCGAGGTCCTGGTCTCCGGTTGTGGTGATGTTGGTGGTCTGGTTGAGGAGGAGGAGGGTGGTGGTAGCCGCGGCGTGGTGTGGTGTCTCAGAGTTAAAGGTTGACAGGTGAGTTACCGTGGCAACCTTCTCGTTGACGGACACTAACAAGGTACTGCTGTTGCTGTTGGAGGTGTCCCTCACGTTTCTCGTCTCTCCGTGGGATGGATCCGTCCAGCTCATTGACTCGGGTGTCCCGTAGAGGGTCGCCGAGACCTCGCTGCTGGACAACACACTGACTGGGGTGCCGAGGCTGTGTACAGCCACACCTCCAGGCGTCGCCGTCATCACGTTGTCCTACACCACCTAACTCTGCCCCTCCGTGTGGTGAGCCAGAGAAGGCACACCTCTCTGTCACCTTCCTGTAACACCCTTATGTGACACCTTCCTGTAACACCCTTATGCGACACCTTCCTGTAACACCCTTATCTAACACTTTCCTGTGGCACCTTCCTTTGTGACACTTTCCTGTAACATCCTTACGTGACACTCTCCTGTGTGACACCTTTCAGCAGACGTTTGTGACTGCGTGTTGCAGGAAGACACTTACATTGTTCAGTAAACACAAAACTTGTCAACAACAGTTCTGGAAATTTGTGAATCGATGTAAAATAAGTTAGTGGCGAGGAGGAGGTGGCGGGGCGACTGACTTAACTTTCGTATTTAGGAGAAAATTCTTAATTTTTTAAAATATAAATTTCAGTGTTGTTTCCGCGGAAGTTTCTCAGCAATAATATTTTTCCTAAAGTTTACTGGTAAATTGTCTGCTATAATACTTACTGAGTGACAAACTTGGAACACTGGAACCCGTGTATAGTACAGTGAGGCAAAGCGAGTCACTAAACCACCTCAGTCGTGTTGGTCAAGGTGATGCTGCAGTATCTCCTACAGCGGCCAGGTTGTGGCTATTCGTGTAGGGTAGTAGGTGGCCCTCAACACTCAGCAGATGGTGGTAGGTGGCCCCCAACACAGCAGATGGTGGTAGGTGGCCCCCAACACAGCAGATGGTGGTAGGTGGCCCCCAACACAGCAGATGGTGGTAGGTGGCCCTCAACACTAAGCGGATGGTGGTAGGTGGTGGCAGGTGGCCCTTAACACTCAGTACCTACAAGAAAGAACAAACCATTACCTCCTTGGCGCTAAAAAATATTAGAGGGGTGAGTGAGAGGGGTGAGTGTGAGGGGCGAGTGTGAGGGGTGCGTGTGAGGGGCGAGTGTGAGGGGTGCGTGTGACGGGCGAGTGTGAGGGGTGAGTGCGAGGGGTGAGTGTAAGGGGCGAGTGTGAGGGGTGCGTGTGAGGGGTGCGTGTGACGGGCGAGTGTGAAGGGCGAGTGTGGGGTGGTGAGTGAGAGGGGTGAGTGTGAGGGGCGAGTGTGAGGAAATGGCACCTCACCCCTCGTTAACTGTCTTGATTCATTATAACACGAGAAGTAACCTTAATATTTCACCACAACACCTGTAGGGTAGTGACCAGGTATGTGTCCTTAGCATAACGTGAGAGTCTAACCTAACCTAACCTAACCAAACCTAACCTAAACTAACCGAACCGAACCTAACCTATCCCAAATGTAACACAATGATAAGCATAACTACGTCAACGATGATAATAGTGTGTTAATTTGTACATAAACTTGTCTACAAAATTAACTGCTGAAATGTCATGGTCAGCCAACCCCTGTAGGCCACACCTAAAGCTGGCCCAACACGCTGTAGTGCTCGGTAAGTTAACATGTATTACCAGGTTAGGTTAGGTTAGCTTAAGGTAGATTAGGTTAGGTTAGTATTATAATCATCAGTTGCAAAGAGCTTATGGGGGGGGGGGGGGAGGCTAAGCTTCGTGATCCACCAATCATCATCTTGAGTGACTTTCCTTCAGCCAATGAGAGGCGAGGTAGTCTACCTTAGCAAACACACGGTACCACGCCTCCCCCACACAGTACAGTACCCGTGCCTACCACGCCTCCCCCACACGGTACAGTACCACGCCTCCCCCACACGGTACAGTACCACGCCTCCCCCACACGGTACAGTACCACGCCTACCACGCCTACCCCAGGCAGTACAGTACCCACGCCTACAACGCCTCCCCTACACGGTACAGTACCATGCCTACCACGCCTCCCCCACACGATACAGTACCACGCCTACCACGCCTCCCCCACACGGTACAGTACCACGCCTACCACGCCTTCCCTACACGGTACAGTACCCACGCGTACCACACCTCCCCCACACGGTACAGTACCACGCCTACCACGCCTCCCCCACACGGTACAGCACCACGCCTACCACGCCTCCCACACACGGTACAGTCCCACGCCTCCCACACACGGTACAGTCCCACGCCTACCTGCTTGCTTACCATGAACCACCTGTTGTTGAGTACATGTTATTGACCTGACCAGAGTACGTCAACGGCTGTCACATGATGATCAATAAAATAAGAGGCCATTGCTGGGACTATTTTGGCGAGGTAAAAATAAACGTGTGGGGGTGAGGTAAAAATACGTGTGGGGTGAGGTAAAAATACGTGTGGGGTGAGGTAAAAATACGTGTGGGGTGAGGTAAAAATACGTGTGGGGTGAGGTAAAAATACGTGTGGGGTGAGGTAAATATAAGTGTGGGGTGAGGTAAATATAAGTGTGGGGTGAGGTAAATATAAGTGTGGGGTGAGGTAAATATAAGTGTGGGGTGAGGTAAAAATACGTGTGGGGTGAGGTAAAAATACGTGTGGGGTGAGGTAAAAATACGTGTTTGGCGAGATATGACTGGAAAAGAGCTCTCACTTCACTAACAATTGTCTTTATTGTTTATGATAAAAAGTATTGAGTATACATTGTATGAGAGGACGGACAGACAGACAGACAAAGAGCTAGAGATAGTGACAAAAGGGCGGGAATATTTAGCCAATAAGACAACAGGGTGGGAATATTTAACCAATGAGACAACAGGGTGGGAATATTTAACCAATGAGACAACAGGGTGGGAATATTTAACCAATGAGACAACAGGGTGGGAATATTTAGCCAATGAGACAACAGGGTGGGAATATTTAGCCAATGAGACAACAGGGTGGGAATATTTAGCCAATGAGACAACAGGGGGGGAATATTTAGCGGCTGCCCCAACAACAACAACACAAGAAAATCATTGGTGTGACCCTGTCTTAGAGAAGAAGCTCCGGGAAGCAATTACTGTTGCGCTCAAGTAATTTCCTTTCAACAAACTCATGGTGGGGGAGTGACTCACAGTGGGGGAGTGACTCACAGTGGGGGGAGTGACTCACGGTGGGGGAGTGACTCACGGTGGGGGAGTGTGGGGAGTGGTGGGGTGGGGTGGTGAGTTGATGGTGTGAGGAGGTGAGGGAAGGTGTGGGGTGGTGAGGTGAGGTGTGGTGTGCGGAGGTGAGGTGAGTTGATGGTGTGGGGAGGTAAGGGGTGGTGTGGGGAGGGGTGGGGTGGTGAGTTGATGGTGTGGGGAGGTGAGGGAAGGTGTGGGGTGGTGAGGTGAGGGGAGGTGAGGTGAGGGGTGGCCAGTAAATAAGCAGAGAGGGGAGATGGTTTCAATGGCAGCCTCTACACCTGAAGGATTGGTTGAGGGGAGATAGACGCCCTTTACAACAGGATATTACTAAGGGGAGGGTAGTAAGGGGAGTGAGGGTAGGGGAGTATAGGGAGTGAGGGTAGGGGAGTGAGGG
Organism: Homarus gammarus; assembly: GCA_958450375.1. NCBI lineage: Eukaryota > Metazoa > Arthropoda > Malacostraca > Decapoda > Nephropidae > Homarus > Homarus gammarus. Next base: position 451,026 of record CAUDMG010002426.1, on the reverse strand, counting down.
TAGGGGAGTAAGGGGAGTGAGGGTAGGGGAGTGAGGGTAGGGGAGTAACGGGAGTGAGGGTAGGGGAGTAAAGGGAGTGAGGGTAGGTTAGTGAGGGTAGGGAAGTGAGGGTAGGGCAGTAAGGGGAGTGAGGGTAGGGAAGCGAGGGAGTGAGGGTAGGGGAGTGAGGGTAAGGAAGTGAGAGAGTGAGGGTAAGGGAGTGAGGGAGTGAGGGTAGGGGAGTAAAGGGAGTGAGGGTAGGTTAGTGAGGGTAGGGAAGTGAGGGTAGGGGAGTAAGGGGAGTGAGGGTAGGGGAGTAAGGGTAGGGGAGTGAGGGTAGGAGAGTAACGGGATTGAGGGTAGGGGAGTGAGGGAGTGAGGGTAGGGGAGTGAGGGTAGGGAAGTGAGGGTAGGGGAGTAAGGGGAGTGAGGGTAGGGGAGTGAGGGAGTGAGGGTAGGGGAGTGAGGGTAAGGGAGTGAGGGGAGTGAGGGTAGGGGAGTGAGGGAGTGAGGGTAGGGGAGTAAGGGAGTGAGGGTAGGGAAGTGAGGGAGTGAGGGTAGGGGAGTGAGGGTAAGGGAGTGAGGGCAGGGGAGTGAGGGAGTGAGGGTAGGGGAGTGAGGGTAGGGGAGTAAGGGGAGTGAGGGTAGGGGAGTGAGGGTAGGGGAGTAGGGGAGTGAGGGTAGGGGAGTGAGGGTAGGGGAGTGAGGGAGTGAGGGTAGGGGAGTGAGGGAGTGAGGGTAGGGGAGTAAGGGAGTGAGGGTAGGGAAGTGAGGGAGTGAGGGTAGGGGAGTGAGGGCAGGGGAGTGAGGGTAAGGGAGTGAGGGCAGGGGAGTGAGGGAGTGAGGGTAGGGGAGTGAGGGTAGGGGAGTAAGGGGAGTGAGGGTAGGGGAGTAAGGGGAGTAAGGGGATAGAGGGTAGGGAAGTGAGGGTTGGGGAGTAAGGGGAGTGAGGGTAGGGTAGTTAAGGGAATGAGGATAGGGGAGTAAAGGGAGTGAGGGTAGGGGAATAAAGGGAGTGAGGGTAGGGAAGTAAGGGGGAATGGGGGGAGGGGAGTGAGGGTAGGAGAGTAAAGGGAGTGTGGGTAGAGGAGTAAGGGGAATGGGGGGAGGGGAGTGAAGGTAGGGGAGTAAAGTGAATGAGGGTAAGAGAGTAAAGGGAGTGAGGGTAGGAGAATAAGGGGAATGAGGGGAGGGGAGTGAGGGTAGGGGAGTAAAGGGAGTGAGGGTAGGGGAGTAAGGGGGAATGAGGGGAGGGGAGTGAAGGTAGAGGAGTAAGGGGAGTGAGGGGAGGGGAGTGAGTAGGAGAGCAAAGGGAGTGAGGGGAGGGGAGTAAGGGGAGTGAGGGGAGGGGAGTGAGTAGGAGAGTAAAGGGAGTGAGGGGAGGAGAGTGAGGGTAGGAGAGTAAAGGGAGTGAGGGGAGGAGAGTGAGGGTAGGAGAGTAAAGGGAGTGAGGGGAGGAGAGTGAGGGTAGGAGAGTAAAGGGAGTGAGGGTAGGGGAGTGAGGGTAGGAGAGTAAAGGGAGTGAGGTGAGTATGATGAGGGGTGTGTGTGTGTGTGTGTGTGTGTGTACGTGTGTGTGTGTGTGCGTGTACGTGTGTGCATGTACGTGTGTTTGTACGTGTATTTGTATGTGTGTGTGTGTGTGTGTGTCTTTGTACGTGTGTTTGTACGTGTGTTTGTATGTGTGTACGTGTGTGTGTGTGTGTGTACACGTGTGTTTGGACGTGTGCTTGTATGTGTGTACGTGTGTTTGTACGCGTGTGTGTGTGTGTGTGTACGTGTGTTTGTATATGTGTACGTGTGTGTGTGTGTGTGTGTGTTTGTTTGTACGTGTGTTTGCATGTGTGTACGTGTGTTTGTACGTGTGTTTGTATGTGTGTGTGTGTTTGTGTGAACGTGTGTGTGTCTGTTTGTACGTGTGTGTGTGTGTGTGTGTGTGTGTACGTGTATTTTATGTGTTTGTGTGTGTGTGTGTACGTGTGTCTTATGTGTAATAATAATAATAATAAAAATTAATGGTTTATTGAAAGAGCTTGGCAGCCAGAAGGCTGAAAATATACAGTTACATATTTGGGGAATGAGTTTCGAATTACAAATAATATACAAATAACATAAGTGATATAAATAAGATATATAATAACTAGATGGGGAAAAGCTCAAACTACAGGGCATTTCTACATAGTGACAGTGCAAGAAGTAGTATTTACTGGGAGTGAATACACTGGTTTATTACAAGTTATTGAAAATTTTTACAATGGTTGGGACTGGGCTGTTCTTATAGCGATCAGTTCGTGCACGTATGGGCTGGATGCGGTTGTGGTGTCGAACAGCAATTCTCGGGCTAGGGATCTCAGGTGGCAGTCGGAGCCGGTGTCGAGGATGGTGTAGAAGCTTTACCAAATTTGCAGATGAGGTCGTGGTGATGGTCAGTGAGAGTCGAAAGGGTCAGTGTGTTGAGCGCTTCTTGATATGTGGAGTAGGAAGGGGAGAGAATAATTTTGCATGCCCTCTTTTGCACTTTTTCTAGGTGTTTACGTGTGTGTGTGTGTGTGTGTGTGTGTGTGTGTACGTGTGTTTTATGTGTGTGTGTGTGTGTGTGTGTGTGTACGTGTGTTTTATGTGTGTGTGTATACGTGTGTGTGTGTACGTGTGTGTGTGTGTGTGTGTACGTGTGTGTGTGGCAATACTCAACACTCACAGTACAACAAATGTTAACTGTCAGTGAGAGGGTGGATAAGTCAGGTAGCGAGAGATGCAGTAGGTCAGGTTAGGTTAGGTTACAGGAGAAAGCTTGGTAGGTTAGGTTAGGTTACAGGAGAAAGTTTGGTGGGTTAAGTTAGGTTACAGGAGAAAGCTTGGTAGGTTAGGTTAAGTCACAGAAGAAAGATTGTTAGGTTAGGTTACAGGAGAAAGTTTGGTGGGTTATGTTAGGTTACAGGAGAAAGTTTGGTGGGTTAGGTTACAGGAGAAAGTTTGGTGGGTTATGTTAGGTTACAGGAGAAAGATTGTTAGGTTAGGTTACAGGAGAAAGATTGTTAGGTTAGGTTACAGGAGAAAGATTGTTAGGTTAGGTTACAGGAGAAAGTTTGGTGGGTTAGGTTAGGTTACAGGAGAAAGATTGTTAAGTCAGGTTACAGGAGAAAGATTGTTAGGTTAGGTTACAGGAGAAAGTTTGGTGGGTTATGTTAGGTTACAGGAGAAAGATTGTTAAGTTAGGTTAGGTTACAGGAGAAAGATTGTTAGGTTAGGTTAGGTTACAGGAGAAAGTTTGGTAGGTTATGTTAGGTTACAGGAGAAAGATTGTTAGGTTAGGTTACAGGAGAAAGCTTGGTAGGTTAGGTTAGGTTACAGGAGAAAGATTGATAGGTTAGGTTACAGGAGAAAGTTTGGTAGGTTAGGTTAGGTTACAGGAGAAAGATTGATAGGTTAGGTTACAGGAGAAAGTTTGGTAGGTTAGGTTACAGGAGAAAGATTGTTAGGTTAGGTTACAGGAGAAAGCTTGGTAGGTTAGGTTACAGGAGAAAGATTGTTAGGTTAGGTTACAGGAGAAAGATTGTTAGGTTAGGTTACAGGAGAAAGATTGTTAGGTTAGGTTACAGGAGAAAGATTGTTAGGTTAGGTTACAAGAGAAAGCTTGGTAGGTTAGGTTACAGGAGAAAGATTGTTAGGTTAGGTTACAGGAGAAAGATTGTTAGGTTAGGTTACAGGAGAAAGCTTGGTAATGCCCAGAAAACCTTTCTACCTCCAACAAACAGTTGAGCAAGATCTCTTAGGAATATTTGCCTTGTGATCGATACTCCTCCACGCCCGGGTCGCGCACCACACTGACCAAGGCTCAGGTCTTCATCACACCTGTATGCACCTGTAGGCTCAGGTCTTCATCACACCTGTATGCTCCTATAGGCTCAGGTCTTCATCACACCTGTATGCACCTGTAGGCTCAGGTCTTCATCACACCTGTATGCTCCTATAGGCTCAGGTCTTCATCACACCTGTATGCACCTGTAGGCTCAGGTCTTCATCACACCTGTATGCACCTGGAGGCTCAGGTCTTCATCACACCTGTATGCACCTGGAGGCTCAGGTCTTCATCACACCTATATACACCTGTAGGCTCAGGTCTTCATCACACCTGTATGCACCTGGAGGCTCAGGTCTTCATCACACCTGTATGCACCTGGAGGCTCAGGTCTTCATCACACCTGTATGCACCTGGAGGCTCAGGTCTTCATCACACCTGTATGCACCTGGAGGCTCAGGTCTTCATCACACCTGTATGCACCTGTAGGCTCAGGTCTTCATCACACCTGTATGCACCTGGAGGCTCAGGTCTTCATCACACCTGTATGCACCTGTAGGCTCAGGTCTTCATCACACCTGTAGGCTCAGGTCTTCATCACACCTATATACACCTGTAGGCTCAGGTCTTTATCACACCTGTATGCACCTGTAGGCTCAGGTCTTCATCACACCTGTATGCACCTGTAGGCTCAGGTCTTCATCACACCTGTATGCACCTGTAGGCTCAGGTCGTCATCACACCTGTATGCACCTGAAGGCTCAGGTCTTCATCACACCTGTATGCACCTGAAGGCTCAGGTCTTCATCACACCTGTATGCGCCTGAAGGCTCAGGTCTTCATCACACCTGTATGCGCCTGTAGGCTCAGGTCTTCATCACACCTGTATGCGCCTGTAGGCTCAGGTCTTCATCACACCTGTATGCGCCTGTAGGCTCAGGTCTTCATCACACCTGTATGCGCCTGTAGGCTCAGGTCTTCATCACACCTGTATGCGCCTGTAGGCTCAGGTCTTCATCACACCTGTATGCACCTGTAGGCTCAGGTCTTCATCACACCTGTATGCACCTGTAGGCTCAGGTCTTCATCACACCTGTATGCACCTGTAGGCTCAGGTCTTCATCACACCTGTATGCACCTGTAGGCTCAGGTCTTCATCACACCTGTATGCACCTGTAGGCTCAGGTCTTCATCACACCTGTATGCACCTGTAGGCTCAGGTCTTCATCACACCTGTATGCACCTGAAGGCTCAGGTCTTCATCACACCTGTATGCACCTGAAGGCTCAGGTCTTCATCACACCTGTATGCACCTGAAGGCTCAGGTCTTCATCACACCTGTATGCACCTGAAGGCTGAGGTCTTCATCACACCTGTATGCACCTGAAGGCTCAGGTCTTCATCACACCTGTATGCACCTGTAGGCTCAGGTCTTCATCACACCTGTATGCACCTGTAGGCTCAGGTCTTCATCACACCTGTATGCACCTGTAGGCTCAGGTCTTCATCACACCTGTATGCACCTGTAGGCTCAGGTCTTCATCACACCTGTATGCACCTGTAGGCTCAGGTCTTCATCACACCTGTATGCACCTGAAGGCTCAGGTCTTCATCACACCTGTATGCACCTGTAGGCTCAGGTCTTCATCACACCTGTATGCACCTGTAGGCTCAGGTCTTCATCACACCTGTATGCACCTGTAGGCTCAGGTCTTCATCACACCTCTATGCACCTGTAGGCTCAGGTCTTCATCACACCTGTATGCACCTGCAGGCTCAGGTCTTCATCACACCTGTATGCACCTGCAGGCTCAGGTCTTCATCACACCTGTATGCACCTGCAGGCTCAGGTCTTCATCACACCTGTATGCACCTGAAGGCTCAGGTCTTCATCACACCTGTATGCACCTGAAGGCTCAGGTCTTCATCACACCTGTATGCACCTGTAGGCTCAGGTCTTCATCACACCTGTATGCACCTGTAGGCTCAGGTCTTCATCACACCTGTATGCACCTGAAGGCTCAGGTCTTCATCACACCTGTATGCACCTGAAGGCTCAGGTCTTCATCACACCTGTATGCACCTGTAGGCTCAGGTCTTCATCACACCTGTATGCACCTGTAGGCTCAGGTCTTCATCACACCTGTATGCACCTGTAGGCTCAGGTCTTCATCACACCTGTATGCACCTGTAGGCTCAGGTCTTCATCACACCTGTATGCACCTGAAGGTTCAGGTCTTCATCACACCTGTATGCACCTGTAGGCTCAGGTCTTCATCACACCTGTATGCACCTGTAGGCTCAGGTCTTCATCACACCTGCATGCACCTGTAGGCTCAGGTCTTCATCACACCTCTATGCACCTGTAGGCTCAGGTCTTCATCACACCTGTATGCACCTGAAGGCTCAGGTCTTCATCACACTTGTATGCACCTGTAGGCTCAGGTCTTCATCACACCTGTATGCACCTGCAGGCTCAGGTCTTCATCACACCTGTATGCACCTGAAGGCTCAGGTCTTCATCACACCTGTATGCACCTGAAGGCTCAGGTCTTCATCACACCTGTATGCACCTGTAGGCTCAGGTCTTCATCACACCTGTATGCACCTGTAGGCTCAGGTCTTCATCACACCTGTATGCACCTGTAGGCTCAGGTCTTCATCACACCTGTATGCACCTGTAGGCTCAGGTCTTCATCACACCTGTATGCACCTGTAGGCTCAGGTCTTCATCACACCTGTATACACCTGTAGGCTCAGGTCTTCATCACACCTGTATGCACCTGTAGGCTCAGGTCTTCATCACACCTGTATGCACCTGTAGGCTCAGGTCTTCATCACACCTGTATGCACCTGTAGACTGCCTTTATCTCTAGAAGTCTTCCTTTATCTTTTCTTTCCTTCAGAGTAAAAGTCTTGATCTTGCCCGCGTATATTCCTGACCCTTTTTGAATGTCTTGTTCCTCTCTCTCTCTCCCTTTATCTTTCCCTTGCATTATTCACCCTGTTTTATGCCTCCCTTTTCTTTTTCCCCGAGTCTTCTTCCCTCCCTCTATCTCCCTTCCTCCCTCTTTCTTCTACCCTCCCTCCTACTATCTCCCCCTCTCCCTCCCTCCGTCCCTCCCTCCCTCACATCCCTCCTGGTAGCGAGTGATTTGTGTGGTGGCTCAACGTAACCTCATTCACCTGCCTCTAATGAGAACACATTTATGTAGGAAGTATCACCTGAAGATTAGCCCCCCTAACTTAGCCCCCAGACGCTACCTGGGGGGTTAGGTTAGGTAAGCTTATTTAAGTGTTAATGTTAGGTTAAGTGAGATTAGCTGTGATAATATTAACCTACATATTCCCTACCTTCATTAACCTTCTCTACACTAACAAAATACATATACCCATGTCTTATGACCCTTGATGTATTATACATGTTGGTAATGACCGGACCTGTTGTTAACTAGTTTACTACCTTTTGAAGTTGGTGGGAAATAAGACTTTAAAAATAAGGAGCGAGTTTTTACATATCTAGTACAGGTAGGTCATAGAAGAAGGTCATACAGGAAGGTCACACAAGTGAGTCATACAGGTAGGTCATACAGGTAGGTCACACAAGTGAGTCATACAGGTAGGTCATACAGGTAGGTCACACAGGTGAGTCACACAGGTAGGTCATACAGGTGAGTCACACAGGTAGGTCACACAGGTGAGTCATACAGGTAGGTCATACAGGTAGGTCATACAGGTAGGTCACAAAGGTAGGTCATACATACGCACACATTAAAACCTACAAACAAGTGACTCGTCCACAGTACAGTGTGTCGGTATTGTAAGAGAGAAACCTGTAACAATGGTCATTAGTGGACAACACTAACCACCCATCTCATCTCACCTTAAGAATAATCAGACGAATGCTAACCTAACCTAACCCATCATGACAATCTAAATTAATCTAACTTAACCTAATCTAATCTCACCTAATCTAAACCTAACCCATGAAAATCTGAAATAACCTAACCTAACCCAACATGACAATCTAAATTAACCTATTTTAACCTCAGCTAACCTAATCATAAAGTATGACATGCTGGGGGTAATCACCATGTTAGGGGCTAATCACTAGGCTGGGGGCTAATCACCAGGCTGGGGCTAATCACCAGGCTGTGGCTAATCACCAGGCTGGGGCTAATCACCAGGCTGGGGCTAATCACCAATACAGTAAGAATGAGATGGTTACTTACCCTCGCATTTCAGGTTTTGACAGGACGTGTGTCTGTTCTCTTGTTCACCTGTGGGTAATGTTCTCTTGTTCACCTGTGGGTAATGTTCTCTTGTTCACCTGTGGGTAATGTTATCTTGTTCACCTGTGGGTAATGTTCTCTTGTTCACCTGTGGGTAATGTTCTCTTGTTCACCTGTGGGTAATGTTCTCTTGTTCACCTGTGGGTAATGTTCTCTTGTTCACCTGTGCGTAATGTTATCTTGTTCACCTGTGGGTAATGTTCTCTTGTTCACCTGTGGGTAATGTTCTCTTGTTCACCTGTGGGTAATGTTCTCTTGTTCACCTGTGGGTAATGTTCTCTTGTTCTTTGACTCGGCAGAACAGCGTCGTCATCATCATCTTCTGTTATAACTTTTCACTGGTATTTTAACAAAGATCATTGGTTATTCTTTTTTGATGAGGCTTCCTTTATCAATTGTATTTCATTAACCAAAAGAATCTATAACATAACCCGGATGCACTTGACGTTCTTTATAGTTGACGAAATAATGAAGCTAATCAGTTAAGTAGGGTGAGGGAGGGGGGGCGGGGGTAGGTAGGGTGAAATGAGAGACGGTAGAGGCGGAGAAGAGACGAGCAGTAGCGGTGGATGCTGCACGCGGTCTGAGCCAGGCAGCCAGCCAGCACCGCCACCCAGACTCACTAACCTACTGCTGCTGCTGCTGTTGCCGCCCCGCCGCTGTTACTGACGCTGCTCACTCCCCTCTGTGTGTGTGTGTGAAGCTACTTAGACACATAAATAACACCCGCACACCCGCACGCACGCACACTAAACATGATCATCCTCACTATCGTCTTGTGAAGGTTGTACTAGGTCGGGTAAATCTTCCAGTCACAGAGGAAAGAAAAAAAAACATAAAAATTTCCATCACAAGGTAACGTCTCTTCCTCAAGGGGGTTAGGGAGGGGATGGTGGGGGTAGGGAGGGAGGGAAGGGTGGGAGGGAGGGAAGGGTGGGGGGTAGGGAGGGAAGGGTGGGGGGTAGGGAGGGAAGGGTGGGGGTAAGGAGGGGATGGTGGGGGTAGGGAGGGGATGGTGGGGTAGGGAGGGGATGGTGGGGGTAGGGAGGGAAGGGTGGGGGTAGGGAGGGAAGGGTGGGGGTAGGAAGGGGAGGGGAGAGGGGGGTGGGAGGGGAGGTGGGACGAGGTCAGGGGTAGCCTTACAAACATCACTAATCTGACTGAACTTTGACCTAACAGAAACGAGTATAATAATGTGACGAAAAATGGCGATAAACACGGAGGAGAGGGGGAGAGGGAGGAGAGGGGGAGGGGGAGGGGGAGGGAGAGGGGGAGGGAGAGGGGGGAGGGAGAGGGGGGAGGGTGAGGGAGTAGGGGAGAGGGGGAGGGGGAGGGAGAGGGGGAGGGGGGAGGGGGGAGGGGGAGGGAGAGTGGGGGAGTAGGGGGAGGGAGTGGGCGAGGAGGGAGTGGGGGAGTAGGGGAGGGAGTGGGGGAGGAGGGAGTGGGGGAGAGAGTGGGGGAGTAGGGGAGAGGGGGAGGGAGTGGGGAAGTAGGGGAGAGAGTGGGGGAGAGGGGGAGGGAGTGGGGGAGTAGGGGAGAGAGAGGGAGAGAGTGGGGGAGTAGGGGAGAGAGAGTGGGGGAGTAGGGGAGAGGGAGAGAGGAGGAGAGAGTGGGGGAGTGGGGGAGAAAGAGAGAGGGAGAGAGTGGGGGAGTAGGGGAGAGGGAGAGATAGTAGGGGGAGTAGGGGAAAGGGGGAGAGAGTGGGGAGTAACGGAAGAGGGGGAGGGAGTGGGGGAGAGAGTGGGGGAGTAGGGGAGAGGAGGAGGGAGTGGGGAAGAGAGTGGGGGAGTAGGGGAGAGATGATAGAGAGGGAGAGAGTAGGGGAGAGGGGGAGAGAGTGAGGGAGTAGGGGAGAGGAGGAGGGAGTGGGGGAGAGAGTGGGGGAGTAGGGGAGAGAGATAGAGAGGGAGAGAGTGGGAGAGAGTGGGGGAGAGGTGGAGGGAGTGGGGGAGAGAGTATGGGAGAGGAGGAGAGAGTAAGGGAGAGGAGGAGAGAAGAGTGGGAAAGAGAGGAGAGAGTGGGAGGAGGAGAGCGAGGAGGGGGAGAGAGTGATTGACGCCTTCAACATTATCTCTGACAGCTGGATAGGTTGCGGTGCATCTTGACTTACACAGGAGAACATCTTGGCTATTTGTCCGGCAGTGTGTGTGTGTGTGTGTATGTGTGTGCCTGTGGGTGGGTGTATGTGTTTGTGGGTGTGTGTATGTGTCTGTGAGTGGGTGTGTGTATGTGGGTGTGTGTATGTGTCTGTGGGTGGGTGTGTGTGTATGCATGTATGTATGTATGTATGTGTCTGTGGGTGGGTGTGTGTTTATGTGTCTGTGGGTGGGTGAGTGTGTATGTGTGGGTGGGTGTGTGTGGGTGTGTGTGTGTATGTGTGGGTGAGTGTGTATGTGTGGGTGAGTGTGTATGTGTGGGTGAGTGTGTATGTGTGGGTGGGTGTGTGTGTGTCTGTGGGTGGGTGGGTGTGTGTGTGTGGGTGTGTGTGGGTGTGTGTGTGTGTGTGTGTGTGGGTGGGTGTGTGTGTATGTGTCTGTGGGTGGGTGGGTGAGTGTATGTGTCTGTGGGTGGGTGTGTGTGTGTATGTGTCTGTGGGTGGGTGTGTGTGTATGTGTCTGTGGGTGGGTGGGTGAGTGTATGTGTCTGTGGGTGGGTGGGTGAGTGTATGTGTCTGTGGGTGGGTGGGTGAGTTTGTGTGTCTGTGGGTGAGTGTGTGTCTGTGGGTGAGTGTGTGTGTGTATGTGTCTGTGGGTGGGTGGGTGAGTGTGTGTGTCTGTGGGTGAGTGTGTGTGTGTGTATATGTGTCTGTGGGTGGGTGGGTGAGTGTGTGTGTCTGTGGGTGAGTGTGTGTGTCTGTGGGTGAGTGTGTGTGTGTATGAGTCTGTGGGTGGGTGGGTGAGTGTGTGTGTCTGTGGGTGGGTGTGTGTGTCTGTGGGTGGGTGTGTGTGTCTGTGGGTGGGTGTGTGTGTCTGTGGGTGAGTGTGTGTCTGTGTGGGTGGGTGTGTGTGTGTCTGTGTGGGTGTGTGTGTCTGTGTGGGTGGGTGGGTGTGTGTGTGTCTGTGTGGGTGGGTGGGTGTGTGTGTCTGTGTGGGTGGGTGGGTGTGTGTGTGTCTGTGTGGGTGGGTGTGTGTGTGTCTGTGTGGGTGGGTGTGTGTGTGTCTGTGTGGGTGGGTGTGTGTGTGTCTGTGTGGGTGGGTGTGTGTGTGTCTGTGTGGGTGGGTGTGTGTGTGTGTGTGTGTCTGTGGGTGGGTGTGTGTGTGTCTGTGGGTGGGTGTGTGTGTGTCTGTGGGTGTGTGTGTGTCTGTGGGTGGGTGGGTGTGTGTGTGTCTGTGGGTGGGTGTGTGTGTATGTGGGTGGGTGGGTGTGTGTGTGTCTGTGGGTGGGTGTGTGTGTATGTGGGTGGGTGGGTGTGTGTGTGGGTGGGTGGGTGTGTGTGTGTGTGGGTGAGTGATGTTAGTCTTACCCAGGCATCAGTCAATGTCTAACGCGTCCTATTCACTGGTTATTCACGATGGCGGGGACACTTAGGGAGTATTGGGACTGTGCGCTATTATCTGGGGCCTATTAAGACTGTGCGCTATTATCTGGGGCCTATTAAGACTGTGCGCTATTATCTGGGGCCTATTGGGACCACTGCCTATTTGATACTATACCTTATTAGTTAGTTTTCACCAATCTGTGTTGCACCACACGGGTCTCAGTGAGGGTGGTGGTGCAGCAGGTTTACACATTAACAACTCGGGCAACACAGCCGGTGCAGCCATTCTGTTAAGAAGAGACAACATTTCACACAGTTTTACTACATTGACGAAATATATTCCAAGCTCTCGATATAATCACCTTCTGGCTCGTTATCGAGTTAGTTAGAGCATTGCAAAGTGTTTTTATTGTCTCATTGTCCTTTTATTATTGAGAGAGAGAGAGAGAGAGAGAGAGAGAGAGAGAGAGAGAGAGAGAGAGAGAGAGACACGCCACCTCAAAATAGTGTTCAGGAAACCTTCGCCTTAGGGAAGAGAATAACGATTTTCAAGGGAAAATTGAGACAATTTTCCCTAAACTGTGAATCGTCTTTCCCCAACACTGTTTGTGTGTGTGGGTGTGTGTGCGTACGTTTCTCTGTATATATGTGTACAGTGTGTTTGCGTGTGTGTGATGTCGACCTGTGGAGTAATGATGAGCATACTCGCTTCGCAAGCGAGTAGACTCTGGTTCGATCCCCGGGCAGGGTGAAACTATTGGCAAGTTTCTTTACACCATTTGCCTCTGTCTACCCAGCAGTAATTGGGGACCTGGATGTTGATCGATTTACGAATTGTGTTCCGGGGTAATGGTTAGCCAGTGCAGTTGGCGAGTTGTCCGGTCTTCTCGGACTATTCCTTGACACTGGGTCATGCAACTCGTTAACTTAGGGTGTGGTTGTTGTGTTGGTGACAGCTTCTATACCTTAAAACAAATTCACGCCGAGGTGGGCCTTGGTCCGACTGTCAACGATTTCGAGGGAATCCATTATTATTATTAAGTATAGGATATATATATATATATATATATATATATATATATATATATATATATATATATATATATATATATATATATATATATATATGTGTGTGTGTGTGTGTGTGTGTGTGTGTGTGTATAAGTAAGAGGCCACACAGTACACGTCAGGAAGGAAACAGCGACGCACCTTTAAAGTCACCGGCGCTCTTTGAGAAAGTTAGCGGAACAAGACCTGCCTGGACACACCTTACTGCGATCACCAAATGTAACAGTAACAGAAAAAATTAGGTTAGGTTAGCACTAGTGTGGTTAATCATCAAGTGAGAGAGATAGTTACGGTCAGTCACATGTATAATAGTATCTCTCAGTCACACGTATAATAGTATCTCTCAGCCACACGTACAATAGTATCTCTCGGCCACACGTACAATAGTATCTCTCAGTCACACGTATAATAGTATCTCTCAGCCACACGTACAATAGTATCTCTCGGCCACACGTACAATAGTATCTCTCAGCCACACGTATAATAGTATTTCTCAGTCACACGTACAATAGTATCTCTCAGCCACAAGTATAATAGTATCTCTCAGCCACACGTACAATAGTATCTCTCAGCCACATGTATAAGAGTATCTCTCAGCCACACGTATAAGAGTATCTTTCAGCCACACGTATAATAGTATCTCTCAGCCACACGTATAATAGTATCTCTCAGTCACACGTATAATAGTATCTCTCAGCCACACGTATGAGACACAAGGAATGATAAACAGTTTACAAGAATATCACCTTAGGTTAGGTTAGGTTAGGTTTGGTTTGGTTTATTATGTCTTCAACGACTGGTGTTACGAGGTGTGGCAGCCGATGTGACATCCTGACACCCCCCCCCCCCCCGACTGTATGAGTGGTAGCAAGAGAAGGTTTCATGCGATAAGTGGGGCTCTATACAATTGACAGTCTATTACAGTAGAAGTATAAGAACAGTAGAAGTATGAGAATCAAACTGGTTGATATTAGGGCCTTGGTATGTACCGAAAAAAAAATATCGCTATAATAGCATTCACTGAAACATGGGTAAACTTACTCACGTGAGTTACCTGTCGAATACCAAATTGCAGGTTACAAATTATTCCATACCGATAGGCTGATTAGGAAAGGAGGCGGAGTAGCAATCTATGTCAGGGATAATCTGAAGTGTGAAATAAATAAGGAAATAAAAACTGAGCGGAATACAAAAACAATCTGGATAGAATTAATCGACGGTAGGGAAAAATTAATCACAGGAGTAATATATAGACCTCCTAATCTTGATAGAGTTAATGAGCGACTTATTTGGGACGAAATGCGCAGGGCTACCATACATAGCAAAGTCTGTATAGTAGGCGACTTTAACTTTAGGCAAATAGATTGGACTGACCTTACGGGTAACTCAGAATCAGAGGATTTTCTTGAAATGATCCAGGACTGTTTCCTAAGTCAACATATAACCGAACCCCCCCCCCCCCCCGGGTAATAATATACTCGATTTAGTTCTGTCAAAAAGAGAAAACCTCATTAGCAATGTCGAGGTAGGGAACGAAGTTGCAAACAGCGATCACAAAGAAATTTGATTCCAGCTAGAATTTCAGGACAGCGGTAAGGAAAATTCCACTAAAGTCCCAAATTTCAGAAGGGCAAACTTTGATAGTTTGAAGAAGCAGTTGAGAGGGGGGGGGGGGTATCATGCTTAGGGGTGAACTACATGACCTCACATGAGGTGACCTCATTCAATGTACCCACTGAGGGCGACCTCACCCTACCTGGAGACCTGACGGTTGCGATTGACCCAATAACGAGATCTGAGGTTGCGGAGTTCCACGATAATTTAAATAATGAGTTGCTTAATGCACAAAGGCAGAACATACCATATAATCAAACAACAATGACCCTAAATGGATAAATAATTATCTAAAGAACATTATTGGACAAAGGAAGGCTATAGGTAGGAGAATAAATCGTGGTGAAGTTTACCTCCAAGATTACTATAAGGTATTGGCCGGTAGGGTTAAGACCGAGATAAGAAAAGCCAAGAGGAATAATGAGCTGAAGATAGCAAGGGAGGCGAAGTCAAACCACAAGGGATTCCATCAAATGTATCAAACTAAAACATGAGAACAGATTGGACCAATACAGTCAGATACCGGCGAGCTAACTGATAACGAGGGAGAAATGAGCAATAATCTGAATAAATGTTTTTCAACAGTTTTCACCACCGAACATTTAAACATGATACCCGAAGCTCCTACTCTATACAGAGATAGTGAAGAAAATAAATTAAGCGAGATAGTAGTGACTAGTAATGATGTTAGTAAACAAATAGACAAACTAAAGCCTAATAAGTCACCTGGTCCCAATGAGATATTTGCCAGAGTATTAAAGGAATGTCAGGAAGAGCTTAGTATGCCCTTAGCAAAATTGTTTAACATGTCCTTAAAAGCAAGTGTAGTACCAGAATCCTGGAGAATAGAGAATGTAATACAGATTTTCAAGAAGGGAGATAGATCACTATCCGCTAACTACCGTCCAATCAGTCTAACATGAATTGTAGACAAATTACTGGAAGCAATAATTTCAAACTCTATTCGAAATCACCTGGAGAAGCAAAAGTTGATCAATGATTCCCAACATGGCTTCACAAGCGAGCGCTCATGTCTAACTAATCTATTAACATTCTTTTCATCAGTTTTCGAATCAGTGGACGAGGGGCACACTTATGATGTGGTGTATCTCGACTTTAGCAAAGCCTTCGACAGAGTCCCCCACAAAAGACTAATCAGAAAAGTGGAGGCTCGTGGCATTAAAGGTGATATTCTAAAATGGATTAGAGCGTGGTTACAGGATAGAAAACAGTGAATGAGCATTAACGGCACTAAATCCCATTGGAGCAACGTCACGAGTGGAGTTCCCCAAGGCTCAGTACTCGGACCATTATTATTTATTATATACATAAACGATATAGATATCGGCGTAGACAGCAACATAAGTAAATTTGCTGAAGACACTACAATAGGACGTGTAATTAAATCTGACGAGGACTCCGCAAAACTACAAGAAGATCTAAACAAATTTTTCGAATGGTCTGAAAATGGCAGATGAAATTCAATGTGGACAAATGTGGACAAATGTAAAGGCACGAAATAGGTAAACACTGGTTTGGAAATAGAGTAGTGGACGACTGGAACAAGTTAACAATATCATTAACTCGAATACGCTGGATATCTTCAAACTTAGGTTGGATGGATATATGAGCAATAGGGGTTGGGTGTAAATGGGACTGCCCAGTTTGGACCAATAGGCCCGCTGCAGTTTCATCCATTCTTATGTTCTTATGTTCTTATATACCTGACAGTCCATTACCTGACAGTCCATTACCTGACTTCCCCAGCAAGGCGGACTGAGAGTGGCCCTGGGAAC
>CAUDMG010002426.1:382500-432500 GCA_958450375.1 Homarus gammarus | reverse complement strand
GGTTGAGTATTTACCTCACTATACAGTTGAGGAAGTGAGGGCCGTAGAATGCAGTGCCTCCTGATGTGCTGAGTGTATATTAGTATGCAGTGGGACCAGCGTCGCCTTAAAGCTGTGGTGGTCTGGCTACAAGTGGAGGAACATCACATGGTTTCGGGAGATTCATTTGTGAGGATTTCGACATATTGGACCTGATCTGACCTGACCTGACCTGACCTAACCTGACCTAACCTAACCTAACCTACCCAACCCAACCCAACCTAACCTATCGCTCTCCTAATGATGGCCTAACCCAACCCAATCTCACCTAATCTAACCTAACCTAACCCCAGTGGTCAATACTAGAAAGGCGAGGAGAGTGGACTGGACATTCATCACTATGCGTAGGTCAGGTGCCATCGAGTTTCTGGCAGAGTGTTGGTGTTAGAAATGGAATGGGTGATATATAGCCATTGTGTCGTGAGTGAGTGAGTGTCAGTGAGTGAGTGAGTTAGTGTCAGTGAGTGAGTGAGTTAGTTGCCCTCATCACATCAATAATAAAACACAATGTAGGTGGAAGCAAGAACACAATCGTAACCTCAGCCAGAATTCCCAAAGTTAAGGTGAATTAGCAAAGTGTGTTGATATAATCTTGTTGAGACGGTGGTGTCATAATTTAATTTCAATCCCAGTAGACTTGTTCGGGGAAATGAGAGAGAGAATGACATCTTCCAACACTCTGACACCCTCAAGATGACCTCACCTCACCTTGGGTCACCTGATGAATAAACACCATAGTTTAATTCAATTTAATGTTGACCTAACCTACTTTAATTTAACCTAACACATGAGTGGGTGTGTGTTTGTGTGTGTGTGTGTGTAGACAGATACGAATCATTCAGTGACAATACACATAGAACTTTTCCCTGTGTCATATAAGAACTTGATAAAGCCGGTACAACTTTCACCTCAATATGCAAATGAGACAGTAAAAATATCCACCCCAGAATATCTTATTCATGATGCACCAAGACTGTGGTTGAATATGCATAGAAATTCGTCAAAATAAGTTTGTTTTTGCTGTTTGTGAGAATCCATAACCCCATTGGGATGTAGAGGAGAGCTTGATATATCGTTGACCATATTGGCATCAGTTTGTAACGCAGGAACCGAACAACTTCTGTTTCTGCTTTGATCATCTGTTGATAAACGATAATGTTTATGAATATTAAAAATAAATACTTAATCTAACCTAAATTAACCTATCTAACCTTAACTCACTCACTCACTGTACACAACTCTCCGAGTAAAATGTTTCCTCCCTGCCTCTTCCCTTCCTCCCATCCTCTCACCTCACCCTTCTCATACTTCGTTCTGTATTGCTCCTCTCTACTCCCTCCCCTGTCACCCTATGTCTAACTTCTCTTCCTCGTCCTCTCTTCATCTCCCTACCCCTCCCCTCATCTCATCACATTTCTCTTCCCTCCTTTCCCTCATCTCATCACCTTTCTCTTCCCTCCTTCCCCTCATCTCATCACCTTTCTCTTCCCTCCTTCCCCTCATCACCTTACTCTCACCTCCCTTCCCTCATTTACTCACTAAGTTGGGTGGTTCCGTAGGAGGTGTATTGTAAGCAACCAGCCTAATCCCTAATCACAAGGGACTGGGGGGGACTCACAGCTCACTTGTAGTACACTTCAGGGGGATGGGGGGGGGGGTGTACGGTGCTTCCGCTAACTGGAAATATGTCGTCGACTCCACCATTGGCATCAGTGTGAACAACTCGGCTCCCGTCTACACACACGCACATACACACACGCACATAGACACACATACATACATACACAGACACAAACACACGGACATTAAAACAAAACAAAACTTGATCATTGCAACACAAATTATTGCACGCCAGTCAGATAATTAACAAGATTTAATTTTTAGTCTGGAAACTTTACAGCGAAAACCGGAAATAATTCAACGGTGAGGTACTGAATATTTTTCCTCCCCGCTTGGAACATTGTGGTGGTGGTGACAGTGGTGATTGTGGTGGTAGTGGTGATAGTGATGCTGATGGTAGTGGTGGTGATGATGGTGATAGAGGTTGTAGTGATAGTGATGATGATGGTAACAATAATGATGGTGATAGTGATGATGTAATAGTGATGATAGTGGTAGTAGTGATGATGATGGTAACAATAATGATGGTGATAGTGATGATGGTAATGTTGGCGATAGTAATAGTGATGATGTAATAGTGATGATAATGGTAGTAGTGATGATGTTAGGGGTAATTTATCGTCAGGTGAAATAAGCAGGTTGGGTAACTACCTGAAGAGCTGCACTTCCTGAAGGAGTGACACTGTTCGTTATCAGACTCTTATGCTCATTATAAGACTCGCAAGCTCATTATAAGACTCGCAAGCTCATCACAAGGCTCGTAAGCTCATTATAAGACTCGTAAGTTCACTATAAGACTCGTAAGTTCACTATAAGGTTCTTATGCTCACTATAAGGCTCGTAAGTTCACTATAAGACTCGTAAGCTCACTATAAGACTCGTAAGTTCACTATAAGGCTCTTATGCTCACTATAAGGCTCGTATGCACACTACAACAAAATTCAGCCCATAAGAGCCCGCACCGATAGATATAAGAACAGCACCATCCCATATAGTGTTAAAATAATAAACAACTCCTGATTTGTGTACTGCACAGCCCTGTAAATGTATTCAATGCATATTATATCATTATGTCTAAATCAAATGTAAGTCTGTATATTTTCAGCCACCGGCTGCAACTCTATTAATAAACCGTTTATTATTATTATTATTATTATTATTATTATTATTATTGTATGCTCACTCTAAGACTCGTATGCTCATTATAAGGCTCGTATGCTCATTATAAGGCTCGTATGCTCACTATAAGACTCGTATGCTAATTATAAGACTCATACTAACTAGATATGTTCCTTACAGTTGGAGTTGTGGCAGATGATGAGACTGGGATCAATACTATAGCGGTGTGTGGCTCATTCTTCCTCCAGTGAAACACAGCCTTCCAAATATTGTGTGTGTCAACCCTGAGATGTGCGTCAACAAACAGAAGAGAGTGGTTCACACACACACACACACACACACGTAAACAAACAAACACACACACACACACACACAAACAAACACACACACACACACACACGTAAACACACACACACACACGTAAACACACACACACACATACACACACAGCCTCAAGGTCATCCATCAAATATTTGGGCTCAAGTATTCAGTGTCGTATAGAGGCCCCAAGTCCTGTGAGGTGATCGTGTTAAACCACCATCCTACAGTGATTAAACCATCATCCTACAGAGATTAAACCATCATCCTACAGTGATTAAACCACCATCCTACAGTGATTAAACCACCATCCTACAGTGATTAAACCACCATCCTACAGTGATTAAACCATTATCCTACAGTGATTAAACCATTATCCTACAGTGATTAAACCATTATCCTACAGTGATTAAACCACCATCCTACAGAGATTAAACCATTATCCTACAGTGATTAAACCATCATCCAACAGTGATTAAACCATCATCCAACAGTGATTAAACCACCATCCTACAGTGATTAAACCACCATCCTACAGAGATTAAACCATTATTCTACAGTGATTAAACCATTATCCTACAGTGATTAAACCATCATCCTACAGTGATTAAACCATCATCCTACAGTGATTAAACCACCATCCTACAGAGATTAAACCATTATCCTACAGTGATTAAACCATCATCCAACAGTGATTAAACCATCATCCTACAGTGATTAAACCACCATCCTACAGAGATTAAACCATTATCCTACAGTGATTAAACCATCATCCTACAGCGATTAAACCATCATCCTACAGCGATTAAACCATCATCCTCACCCTTCACACGCCCACCACCTAATAAACGTGTCGGCGTCTGTATTCACAAGTACTCCTCTACCATTTAATTTCCCTCATCTTCTGTGTGATTGGTGGAGGGCCCGTGACCTGGTGATTGGTGGAGGGCCCGTGACCTGGTGATTGGTGGAGGGCGCGTGACCTGGTGATTGGTGGAGGGCCCGTGACCTGGTGATTGGTGGAGGGCCCGTGACCTGGTGATTGGTGGAGGGGGCGTGACCTGGCGATTGGTGCCGGGGTTATGAGGTGCCGGGGTTATGAGGTGCCGGGGTTAGGAGGTGCCGGGGTTAGGAGGTGCCGGGGTTAGGAGGTGCCGGGGTTAGGAGGTGCCGGGGTTAGGAGGTGCCGGGGTTAGGAGGTGTCAGGGTTATGAGGTGTCAGGGTTATGAGGTGCCGGGGTTATGAGGTGTGAGAGTGCCATGCGAGAGATAGCAGCCACAAAAAAAGTTCACCACCACCCCTCTTCTTTCACCAAATTTCCCGGAATATATTCATATGATGGTTTATGGTGTCCCGGTCCATCACCTGCGGCCCGGTCCATCAGCAGCGGCCTGGTCCATCACCTGCGGCCCGGTCCATTACCCGCGGGCTAGTTCATCACCCGCGGTCTGGTCCATCACCCGCGGCCCGGTCCATCACCCGCGGCCCGGTCCATCACCCGCGGCCTGGTCCATCACCCGCGGCCTGGTCCATCACCCGCGGCCAGGTCCATCACCCGCGGCCAGGTCCACCAACCCCAGTCCAGTCCATCACCCAAAGACATGGTAGGTGGTGCTGTAACAAGACATGGTAGGCGGTTCTCTCCACAAATAAACACATGCCACTTGTAGGTGTTGATACAGAGAAGCTGTGAGCTGCTGGCGGTGTGCTGGTCCCGTGTACCGAACCTGCCCACGGAGACTAAACACTTATTTTTCCCCTCCACACACTCTAGTCCCTGACGACACACCCTAGTGATATAATAAAGGTACTCAAACTATCCAACCAGGAGCGAACTCGTAGCAATGGTTTTAAATTAGACAAATTTAGATTTAGGCGCGAGATAGGTGAACACTGGTTTGGAAATAGAGTAGTGGATGAGTGGAACAAGTTACCAAACATCATCATTAACTTGAACACGCTGGATAGCTTCAAATATAGGCTGGGCGGATATATGAGTGATAGGGATTGGGTGTAAGCGGCTGCCCAGTATGGCCCAATAGTTTCCTCCATTCTTATGTTCATATCTTCTTATGTTACTGTTTCTGAGGTTAATTATTCTCATAGAGATAAAAACAAGTAAATATAAAAGTTAGGTTAGGTTAAAACTATCATTCACTCGCACTCACGCACCCCACTCGCCCACTCACTCGCACTCCCACGCCAGACTCTCATAAAGAAAGCATAAGAGAAAGTATTTAATAACGACAGCAACACAACCCGTAATTATCTCCCTTTCTTTTTCTCTCTCTTGGAGCGACCTTGTGTTCTCCTTTA
Source organism: Homarus gammarus (assembly GCA_958450375.1). Classification (NCBI taxonomy): domain Eukaryota; kingdom Metazoa; phylum Arthropoda; class Malacostraca; order Decapoda; family Nephropidae; genus Homarus; species Homarus gammarus. Next base: position 427,087 of record CAUDMG010002426.1, on the reverse strand, counting down.
ATAATAGTAGTAATAATAGTAATATAAATAATAATAGTAATAATAATTGTATTTGAGGTTAAGGTGAGGTTAGGAAGAAATACGTCTGGTTAGGTTAGGAAGAAATACGTCTGGTTAGGTAAGCAAGAAATACGTCTGGTTAGGTTAGGAAGAAATACGTCTGGTTAGGTTAGGTTAGGAAGAAATACGTCTGGTTAGGTTAGGAAGAAATACGTCTGGTTAGGTTAGGAAGAAATACGTCTGGTTAGGTTAGGAAGAAATACGTCTGGTTAGGTTAGGAAGAAATACGTCTGGTTAGGTTAGGTTAGGAAGAAATACGTCTGGTTAGGTTAGGAAGAAATACGTCTGGTTAGGTTAGGAAGAAATACGTCTGGTTAGGTTAGGAAGAAATACGTCTGGTTAGGTAAGGAAGAAATACGTCTGGTTAGGTTAGGAAGAAATACGTCTGGTTAGGTTAGGAAGAAATACGTCTGGTTAGGTTAGGTTAGGAAGAAATACGTCTGGTTAGGTTAGGAAGAAATACGTCTGGTTAGGTTAGGAAGAAATACGTCTGGTTAGGTTAGGAAGAAATACGTCTGGTTAGGTTAGGTTAGGAAGAAATACGTCTGGTTAGGTTAGGAAGAAATACGTCTGGTTAGGTTTTGAAGAAATACGTCTGGTTAGGTTAGGAAGAAATACGTCTGGTTAGGTAAGGAAGAAATACGTCTGGTTAGGTTAGGAAGAAATACGTCTGGTTAGGTTAGGAAGAAATACGTCTGGTTAGGTTAGGTTAGGAAGAAATACGTCTGGTTAGGTAAGGAAGAAATACGTCTGGTTAGGTAAGGAAGAAATACGTCTGGTTAGGTTAGGAAGAAATACGTCTGGTTAGGTTAGGTTAGGAAGAAATACGTCTGGTTAGGTTAGGTTAGGAAGAAATACGTCTGGTTAGGTAAGGAAGAAATACGTCTGGTTAGGTTAGGAAGAAATACGTCTGGTTAGGTTAGGAAGAAATACGTCTGGTTAGGTTAGGTTAGGAAGAAATACGTCTGGTTAGGTTAGGTTAGGAAGAAATACGTCTGGTTAGGTTAGGAAGAAATACGTCTGGTTAGGTTAGGAAGAAATACGTCTGGTTAGGTTAGGTTAGGAAGAAATACGTCTGGTTAGGTTAGGTTAGGAAGAAATACGTCTGGTTAGGTTAGGTTAGGAAGAAATACGTCTGGTTAGGTTAGGAAGAAATACGTCTGGTTAGGTAAGGAAGAAATACGTCTGGTTAGGTAGGAAGAAATACGTCTGGTTAGGTTAGGAAGAAATACGTCTGGTTAGGTTAGGAAGAAATACGTCTGGTTAGGTTAGGAAGAAATACGTCTGGTTAGGTTAGGTTAGGAAGAAATACGTCTGGTTAGGTTAGGTTAGGAAGAAATACGTCTGGTTAGGTTAGGTTAGGAAGAAATACGTCTGGTTAGGTTAGGAAGAAATACGTCTGGTTAGGTTAGGAAGAAATACGTCTGGTTAGGTTAGGAAGAAATACGTCTGGTTAGGTTAGGAAGAAATACGTCTGGTTAGGTTAGGAAGAAATACGTCTGGTTAGGTTAGGAAGAAATACGTCTGGTTAGGTTAGGTAAGGAAGAAATACGTCTGGTTAGGTTAGGTTAGGAAGAAATACGTCTGGTTAGGTTAGGAAGAAATACGTCTGGTTAGGTAAGGAAGAAATACGTCTGGTTAGGTTAGGTTAGGAAGAAATACGTCTGGTTAGGTTAGGAAGAAATACGTCTGGTTAGGTTAGGAAGAAATACGTCTGGTTAGGTTAGGAAGAAATACGTCTGGTTAGGTTAGGAAGAAATACGTCTAGTTAGGTTAGGTATGGAAGAAATACGTCTGGTTAGGTTAGGTTAGGAAGAAATACGTCTGGTTAGGTTAGGAAGAAATACGTCTGGTTAGGTTAGGAAGAAATACGTCTGGTTAGGTTAGGAAGAAATACGTCTGGTGAGATAAGCAAGAAATACGTTTGGTTAGGTTAGGAAGAAATACGTCTGGTTAGGTTAGGAAGAAATACGTCTGGTTAGGTTAGGTAAGGAAGAAATACGTCTGGTTAGGTTAGGAAGAAATACGTCTGGTTAGGTTAGGTAAGGAAGAAATACGTCTGGTTAGGTTAGGAAGAAATACGTCTGGTTAGGTTAGGAAGAAATACGTCTGGTTAGGTTAGGAAGAAATACGTCTGGTTTGTCTCTTGATGAACGTGTTAAGTCTGGGCCAGGAAGGATGGTATTACTGTCATCCATCAGACTGTGTTGTTGTCCTGCTGAAGTGAGTGAGTGGGGTCGATGGGTGAGTGAGTGACTGAGTGGGGGTCAATGGGTGGGTGAGTGAGTGACTGAGTGGGGGTCAATGGGTGGGTGAGTGAGTGACTGAGTGGGGGTCAATAGGTGAGTGAGTGACTGAGTGGGGGTCAATAGGTGAGTGAGTGACTGAGTGGGGGTCAATAGGTGAGTGAGTGACTGAGTGGGGGTCAATTGGTGAGTGAGTGACTGAGTGGGGGTCAATGGGTGGGTGAGTGAGTGACTGAGTGGGGGTCAATCGGTGAGTGAGTGACTGAGTGGGGGTCAATGGGTGAGTGAGTGACTGAGTGGGGGTCAATGGGTGAGTGAGTGACTGAGTGGGGGTCAATTGGTGAGTGAGCGAGCGGGTGTGACGGGTCAATGGGTGAGTGAGTAACTGAGTGGGAGTCAATTGGTGAGTTAGCTAGCGGGTGAGTGGGGTCAATGGGTATGTGAGTGGGGTCACTGGGTGAGTGAGTGAATGACTGGGGGTCAGTGGGTATGTGAGTAAGTAAGATAGTGATTGAGTCAATAATGGCTCATTCTTGGGGGTGCTCTCTGCTGTTCACCACAAATGTAAACTTTATTTTAGAAGGAGTTAAAGTTTAAGTCTTTTCTGTCACTTAACACAAATGCAAAGTTTTTTTTTAAGTGAAGATAAAATGCCTATATAAATGTATTTCAATTCAACACTTACAAACTTCATTTACAGGTGAGGGATAATGTACGTGTGAATTTATTTCTGTTTTAAGTAACTGGGATGAAATGTATATTGGATGAAGGTAAAGGTCATGTGTATGTTTCAGTGCAACACTTGGAAGCATTTTGCGAGATGTGGCAACTCTGTGTAATGCTTATTGAGCACCCCTTAGTCAGGCTAATATTGTGAGGTTCCTAAGGCCATTTCGAGAGTTTTAATACGATGTAAACAAACACTGTTGCCACATCTCACAAAACACGCCAGCCACTGTACCAGGTGTAAGTGCAAGCGACTGTACAGAAGTATTTCTTATTGCAGCAAAAGTGGGAAAAATTAGATTCAAGAGATATTGGACGGTCAACGGTCCGTTCACCTCTCCCACTGAACCACGAACTCCAAATTCCAGATTCGTGAACTCGAAGCAGTAGACGGATACATTATTCTGTCCATAAATGCTTCGGATTCATAGGTCTGAATCTCGGGATTCGTGGTTCAGGTGAATGGACTTGTAGTAGTTCTCTCTGCTGTACATTTATCTCTTACAGTGCAACACAATGCATGTTTTGCAAGGCTTAAGCATCAATATTCCTTTTACTTTTTTTTTCATCTTCCTTAAAATAAAAGAAGTGTATTCAGTAAGGCTTTACCCCTGCATATATTTTTTTACATCTCGACTGAAATTAGTTTTTTCTCTCACTTCACAATAGCTACGGACCCCAAGGCGTCTCCTGCATCTCATTCCAGTGTTTTGTTTCCACAGTGTCAAGTCTCTCTCTCTCTCTCTCTCTCTCTCTCTCTCTTACACTAACTTCATTGTTTTCTCGGTTCAACATGACAACAAACACAGTAACCTTTTTGTCACCTCAACACAGATGTAATTAATATTCAGCTAAAAATGAGAACAAACGGTGGTAAAAGTTATCTATTATAAACCATTACCTTCCACACAGAACCTAACCCCTTAGTAAACATTAGTGTGTTTAAGCATCATATAAAATAAACTAGGGGCGTCTAGTCTTCAGGTAAAGCCAATTTGAATATATATTTTATATTTTTTCCCACATACAACTTACATAAAACACAACAAAAAACAAAAACAAAACAAAAACAATGAATGAATCCGCATTGATCCAGATTCAAGATACAAAAACGCTTGAGGGACGAGATGCTATTTCTTCTCCGGGGTAAGTTGCCTCGACTCACTAACTCAAGCACTCGTTTACTGACGAGAGATAAGACAAGGCTTTTAGAAGAGACTCGGCGAGGCATCTGGGAGAGCCGGGCGGATCACTCGAGTCTTATAACAATATCGTAATGATGACAAAAAACTCAATAGGGTTAGGTTAGGTTTGTTGTGTGTGTTGTATTATATCGGGCGATTCACTCGCTGGTGGTCGATGAGTCCCACTAGTTTACTCTCTCTCTCTCTCTCTCTCTCTCTCTCTCTCTCTCCCATTACATATCGACAACAGGTCATCCTCGTCGACCTTGGTGGTTGGGGACAACAAGCTTCCCACTCAAGACGTGAGCAAACATCTTGAGAGTAATTTATCTTTTAGACAAACTCCGGATCACTTTATCATTAAATATCCTAACGAAAACCTTACCTAACCTAACGTTAACTAACGTAGCCTGGCCTAACCTAACCTAAAATATATCTAACTTTATCTTACCAAACACAGCCTAATACTAACCTAACACTAATGTAACCTAACCTAACACTAATCTAACCTCTTATACTAACCTAACACGAACCTAATACTAACCTAACAGTAATGTAACCTAACCTAACACGAATCTAACCTCTTATACTAACCTAACACTAACCTAACACTAATCTAACCTCGCCTAACCTAACACTAATCTAACCTCGCCTAACCTAACACTAATCTAACCTCTTATACTAACCTAACACTAACCTTACACTAATCTAACCTCTTATACTAACCTAACACTAACCTAACACTAATCTAACCTCGCCTAACCGAACGCTATCTTACCCCAACCAAAGATAAACCAAACACTAACATAACCTTGGTCTTCATCTCGGTCGAGGACGTATTGGTCTTACGCTTCACATCTTGACTTGGTAAAGTTTCACAACAATTTTTCAACACATTAAGAGCTTCCAGTTTTGGGTACGAGCCTAATGCCTTAACTGATGAGCACCACCAGCGCCTACCACCTGCCCGCCCCCCCCCCCCCCCACCCAACCCTCCCCATGGCCCTTGTTAGTATTGGCTAGGTTAGGTTAGGTTAGGTTGGACTGGGCCAGTTTGTCCTACATTTGTCATCAGAGTCCCGAGTGACCTGTGGCACTCTAGATGATTATGATGGCGCACACACACACACACACACACACACACACACACACTTTTATTCATGCATTACGTTTTCAATATGTTCAGAATTAATTACCTGAATGATGCTTTTCAATTATATTCATCAAAGGTAATTAAAGACCCTTCCCCTAAGGCTAGAACAACCCCCTCCTCCTCCTCCTCCTCCTCACCTCTCCCCCTCCCCTTAACAACCGAGTAAAAATGCCCTAACAACACACATCACCCAATTAGGTAGTTCATGTAGTTTGAAATAATAATACTATTGCACAACACACTACAAGGCCTAATTGACTATATTTAGGAAAACCATCGGCTGTAACTTTCCACCTCTTCACAAACTGATCATTGGTGTGTGTGTGTGTGTGTGTTAACAATAAAGTGTGTTAACAATAAAGTGTGTTAACAATAAAGTGTGTTAACAATAAAGTGTGTTAACAACAAAGTGCATTAACAATAAAGTGTGTTAACATTAAAGTGCGTTAACAATAAAGTGTGTTAACAATAAAGTGTGTTAACAATAAAGTGTGTTAACAGTATGCATACTTAACCCTAATATATAATAAAATTACTTTAGGGAAAATAATATTTAAGGTAAGGGGTGGGTGGAGGGGGTGAGGGGTGGGAGGAGGGGGGTGAGGGGTGGGAGGAGGGGGGTGAGGAGAGAGAGAGAGAGGGGAGAGGAGAGGGGGTGGGGTGAAAGGACGGGGATGAGGAGAGAAGAGGGAGAGGGGAGAAGGTGGAAAATGTTGAAGGGCGGAGAGAGAGGTGAGAGGGGGGTGGGGAGGGGGTAGGAGGGGAAGTCTGAGGTGAGGAGAAGGGAGAAAGGATGAAGGGGGGAGAGGGGAGAGGAGGAGAGGGGAGGGGAGAGGAGGGGAGAGGAGAAGGGTTGTGCACCTTTAGAGAATGTACACAACGGCATCATCATACCAGCTGTTGATAGCCACGTAAAACACTGACAGACCGTGAGGGGTGTGAGGGGTGAAGGGTGTGAGGGGTGAAGGGTGTGAGGGGTGAGGGGTGTGAGGGGTGAAGGGTGTGAGGGGTGAGGGGCGTGAGGGGTGAAGGGTGTGAGGGGTGTGAGGGGTGAGGGGCGTGAGGGGTGAAGGGTGTGAGGGGTGAAGGGTGTGAGGGGTGAAGGGTGTGAGGGGGGTGAGGGGCGTGAGGGGTGTGAAGGGTGTGAGGGGTGAGGGGTGTGAGGGGGTGAGGGGTGTGAGGGGTGAGGGGTGTGAGGGGTGAAGGGTGTGAGGGGTGAAGGGTGAGGGATCAGACAGACAGATAGATAAATAGATAGATAGATAGATGAGGCAACTTATTTCTGAACCTTAATGAAGAGAGAAGAGGAGGAGGAGGAGGAGGAGGAGGAGGAGGAGGAGGATGAAGATGAAAAGAAGTGGAGGAGGTAGAGGAGAGTGTCATGTTACGGCAGCTCTTCACACAGACTAATTTTCCTAAGTAAAGGTGAAGGGGGAGGGAGGAAAGAGTGAGGGGAGTGAGGGAGGGGGTGTGAGGGGAGTGAGGGAGGAGGGGGTAAGGGAGGAAGGAGGGTAAGGAAGGAGGGGTAAGGAAGGGGGGTAAGGGAGAAACGGGATGAAGGAGGAAGGGGAGGAAGGTGTGTCTGCATCTCATTAACTCCTAACCTAACTTAACATAACTTAACTCCAAGTAAAGTTAGGGGTGCATAATTTTCAGGTGAGTTGGAGGGGGGCTAATCTTCAGGTGAGCTGGAGGGGGCTAATTTTCAGGTGAGCTGGAGGGGCTAATCTTCAAGTGAGCTGGAGGGGGCTAATCTTCAGGTGAGCTGGAGGGGGCTAATCTTCAGGTGAGCTGGAGGGGGCTAATCTTCAAGTGAGCTGGAGGGGCTAATCTTCAAGTGAGCTGGAGGGGCTAATCTTCAGGTAAGCTGGAGGGGGTAATCTTCAGGTAAGCTGGAGGGGGTAATCTTCAGGTAAGCTGGAGGGGGTAATCTTCAGGTAAGCTGGAGGGACTAATCTTCAGGTAAGCTGGAGGGACTAATCTTCAGGTGATGTCAATTTACGTTCAACGACCTACAAGACGCCCACAGAATCATTTATGTAACAAGATTATCACAAGAGGCGAGGAAAACACCCCATCTCCCCCACCCATCCACACCCTACCTCTCACCCACTACCACCACCCTCCTTCACACCCACCATCCTCTTCACCCACACCCTCTCACCCACAGCCCCTCCCAACATCCCCATCCCACCCCTAAACAAACTCAAGAACGTATAATCTTTAAGGTATAATGACCTAAACTACTCATCATAACAAGCTCTCTCAGGTAAATCAGCCAATTAACCTTCGCCTCATTAATTATTTTCATCACAGGTAACACAGGTAAACTTTCAGGTGACATCGTTATGAGGATATAAGAGGTACAGCGCTACACTTTGTCATATCAAATACTTTTCTCATTAACTTAACCTCACCAAACTTTAACCAAATTCAAGTTAGGTTAGTTTAGTGTACAATAGCTGGTGGGCGTAGTGGTGGTGGTGGGCGTGGTTTTAGTCTTAATTAAAACAGTTTCCTTAATTTTTCATTGTATTTTGACAACGTAAAGAAACGGAAATTGACAAAAAATAAAGCGAGTTTCTGAGGTAATCAATATATGACCTAATATTTATAACAATACAGTGTACCTCATAAACGTCAGGTTATTAACATACTGGAACAAAACGCGGCTCCCGTGATACCTCCTCCACTTTATATACATTAAAATGGAGACATTCTTTTATGATGTAACAGTTCCTCACCTTCCTCACTTAACTTGTGCTCTTGAGAAGGTCACAAATACTGTATCCTGTAACGAAATATCTTAAGTTACAAAAGTTACGGTGGAAGAGGAAGTCAAATTATACCACAAATTACAGCAAGACCAAACCTCTAGCGGAGAAGTCATGTGTTACAATAACAATTATGTGTGAATCATTGATACGGCATCAGCCATCTATTGTGTCATATTTAACCCACCACTGTTAACCTAACCTAACCCACACTGCTAACCTAACCTAAACTAACAGTCACCTACTGAAGTACGTTCGCCTCTCTCCCTGAATCACGAACCCTAAGATTCAGACTCGTGAATCCAAAACATTTATGAAAAGAATAATGTACCAGTTTACTTCTTCGGATCCACGAGTGTGAATTTTAGGGTTCGTGGTTCAAGGAGAGAGCCGAACGTACTTCAGTAGTTGACTGTATTTAAACTGTCATATCATGGGCGAACACACACACACATGTACGTCATGATCCTCCCTGCACTCACCACTTCTTTGGGAACAGATGCTAGATTAGGCAACACAGGTGGGCGGGTGATGACGTCAGACACTCGCTTCACACCACCTGAAGCAACTATTGTGGCATTGTCATGTGCCTCATACACACATACAATATACTGCACACACACACACACATGCTGCACGTACACACACACACATACTGTACACACACATTATATATATATATATATATATATATATATATATATATATATATATATATATATATATATATATATATATATATATATATATATATATATATATATAGGAGGGCTGAGATGGAGGAGGAGGAGGGATGGAGGAGGAGGACGGCGGGGGTGTATAAAGAACTAAGAGACGTATACACTTACAAACCTACAGGGAACACCAACCCTTATATCCCCCTTTCCAATGGCCTACAACTCGGGACCCTGGAGGGACAACTCGGGACCCTGGAGGTACAACTCGGGACCCTGGAGGAGGAAGAGGACCCTGGAGTATGATCTATTAAGGTAAAGTCTTCCCCATAAAGGCTGATGTAAAAATGCTTCTCATTGGCCGACCTGAAGTTATAACTCACACACGGGTGAACTTAGGTACCTAGTGACAGCTTGGTGGACTTAGGGTGCCTCGGTGTCAGGAGGTAATGGCCGACTCACCTCACTCGACCTCCATCATAAGGCCGACTCACCTCACTCGACCTCCATCATAAGGCCGACTCACCTCACTCGACCTCCATCATAAGGCCGACTCACCTCACTTGACCTCCATCATAAGGCCGACTCACCTCACTCGACCTCCACCAGAGTCATGAGTGATGGGTGGTCGAGCAATAGTAATATCAATTAGCGGTGGTTGTTTGACTCAAGGTTGTGTAATATACACTAATAGCGTCACTAACTGTGCAGAAATGGCCCACTGAACACACACACACACACACACATTGCACTGTGGGGGTTTCAGTGGACAACACCGCACCAGACTACTCATCGTTCCAAGGCACCCTGGACAGGCTACAGGCATGGACTACTGAGAACAAGGTCACCATCAACCACGCGAAAACCGTAGTCATGCACATCAATACCGCCACCACTCCAGTGCAAGCCCCAGCAGTCACAGTGGGTGCCCATCCTCTCCAGCTGGTGCAGTCTGCCAAACTCCTGGGTGTAACTATAGACAACAAACTTGACTGGAAGGCCCATGTAAATAACACAGTCAAGGCAGCCTCGTACCATCTCTAAATGCTACGAAGACTTAGGTCACTTGGGACACCCACGCCAGAGCTGAGGACCATCTACAACGCCTTTATTCTCCCCAAACTAATGTATGCGTCATCAGCCTGGTCGTCTTCTCTCAACTCCACCCAACAACGTCGGCAAGAGAAGGTACAGAAAAGGGCCTGCGGAATCATGCTCGGTTCAGATTACTCCGGCTACATCAACGCTCTCTCCACCCTGGAAATGACATCCCTCAGTGACCTCCACCACCAAGCACTGGAAAGGTTTGGCCGTGGACTACTGCACCACCCTCGCCACCTTCTGCCACCTGCAGCCCCCCACCCAACTCGCGCAGTCCGCCACTACAACAAAATTCAGCCCATAAGAGCTCGCACCGATAGATATAAGAAAAGCACCATCCCATCTATTGTTAAAATAATAAACAACTCCTGATTTATGTACTGTACAGCCCTGTAAATGTATTGGATGCATATTATATCATTATGTGCTAAATCAAATGTAAGTCTGTATATTTTCGGCCACCGGCCGCAACTCTATTAATAAACCGTTTATTATTATTATTATTATTATTATTACAGACACACAGACTGTCATGGTATACTGGCACTATAACCACTCCACAACCTCCGCCTCATGGTATACTAGCACTATAACCACTCCACAACCACCGCCTCATGGTATACTAGCACTATAACCACTCCACAACCTCCGTCTCATGGTATACTAGCACTATAACCACTCCACAACCTCCGTCTCATGGTATACTGGCACTATAACCACTCCACAACCTCCGCCTTATGGTATACTAGCACTATAACCACTCCACAACCTCCGCCTCATGGTATACTGGCACTATAACCACTCCATAACCTCCGCCTCATGGTATACTGGCACTATAACCACTCCACAACCTCCGCCTCATGTTATACTGGCACTATAACCACTCCACAACCTCCGCCTCATGGTATACTGGCACTATAACCACTCCACAACCTCCGCCTCATGGTATACTGGCACTAGAACCACTCCACAACCTCCGCCTCATGGTATACTAGCACTATAACCACTCCACAACCTCCGTCTCATGGTATACTGGCACTATAACCACTCCACAACCTCCGTCTCATGGTATACTGGCACTATAACCACTCCACAACCTCCGCCTTATGGTATACTAGCACTATAACCACTCCACAACCTCCGCCTCATGGTATACTGGCACTATAACCACTCCATAACCTCCGCCTCATGGAATACTGGCACTATAACCACTCCACAACCTCCGCCTCATGGTATACTGGCACTATAACCACTCCACAACCTCCGCCTCATGGTATACTGGCACTAGAACCACTCCACAACCTCCGCCTCATGGTATACTGGCACTAGAACCACTCCACAACCTCCGCCTCATGGTATACTGGCACTATAACCACTCCACAACCTCCGCCTCATGGTATACTAGCACTATAACCACTCCACAACCTCCGCCTCATGGTATACTGGCACTATAACCACTCCACAACCTCCGCCTCATGGTATACTGGCACTATAACCACTCCACAACCTCCGCCTCATGGTATACTAGCACTATAAACACTCCACAACCTCCGTCTCATGGTATACTAGCACTATAAACACTCCACAACCTCCGTCTCATGGTATACTAGCACTATAAACACTCCACAACCTCCGTCTCATGGTATACTAGCACTATAACCACTCCACAACCTCCGTCTCATGGTATACTGGCACTATAACCACTCCACAACCTCCGCCTCATGGTATACTAGCACTATAACCACTCCACAACCACCGCCTCATGGTATACTAGCACTATAACCACTCCACAACCTCCGTCTCATGGTATACTAGCACTATAACCACTCCACAACCTCCGCCTCATGGTATACTGGCACTATAACCACTCCACAACCTCCGCCTCATGGTATACTGGCACTATAACCACTCCACAACCTCCGTCTCATGGTATACTGGCACTATAACCACTCCACAACCTCCGCCTCATGGTATACTGGCACTATAACCACTCCACAACCTCCGCCTCATGGTATACTGGCACTATAACCACTCCACAACCTCCGCCTCATGGTATACTGGCACTATAACCACTCCACAACCTCCGTCTCATGGTATAATGGCCATTAACAATCTTCGCCTCATAAAAACAACTTTATTCGCCCTCCCAAAACTTGAGCCGGATCATAACACTAAACTTATCGCCATATTGACGAACTTGTGACTGTGTGTGTGCGTCTGTGTGTGTGACTGTGTGTGTGTGTGTGTTACTGTGTGTGTGTGTGACTTTGTATGTCTGTGTGTGTGTGTGTGTGAGGGGTCATGTATGCTTCTAAACACACACACACACCTCTGACCTTTAGGACTCTGGAATTATAATAAAGTTGTCAAATTGAATTCATATAACAAATGAAAGTTTTTTGTTCTCGCTGCCGATACACACAAACACACGAGATTCTCTACAGTGTGTGTGTGTGGATAGAGTATGTGAAGAGTGTGAGAGAGAGAGAAAGAGAGAGAGAGTGTGAGGAGAGAGAGAGAGAGAGAGAGAGTGTGAGGAGAGAGAGAGTGTGAGGTGAGGAGAGAGAGAGAGAGAGAGAGAGAGAGAGAGAGGAGAGAGAGAGTGTGAGGTGAGGAGAGAGAGAGAGAGAGAGAGAGAGAGAGAGAGAGAGAGTGTGTGAGGAGAGAGAGTGTGAGGAGAGAGAGAGAGTGTGTGAGGAGAGAGAGAGAGAGAGAGAGAAGGAGAGAGAGAGAGAGTGTGTGAGGAGAGTGAAAGAGGGAGAGAGAGAGAGAGAAGGAGAGAGAGAGAGAGTGTGAGGAGAGTGAAAGAGGGAGGGAGGGAGGGAGAGGAGAGAGAGAGAGAGAGAGAGAGAGAGAGAGAGAGAGAGAGAGAGAGAGAGAGAGAGATCAATAATATCATTCTTGTCTTTGTATGTTTTTTACAGACAGTCAACATTGGTCTCATAAGTCACCTGACCACAACACGACAACACTGCACTCAGCTGCCTACACTAACCCAAACTGTATAACCAGGGACCCGTAAACAACTGAAATGTGGCGGTTAGTGGTGGTGGGTGCGGGGGGGAGGGTGGAGGGGGTGTGTTGGTGGGGGATGTTGATGGTGAGGGGGTGTGGGGGTGTTGGTGGTGGTGAAGGGGTGTTGGTGGTGGTGAAGGGGTGGTGGTGGTGGTGAAGGGGTGGTGGTGGTGGTGAGGGGGGGTGTTGGTGATGGGGTGTTGGTGATGAGGAAGGGGGTGTTGGTGGTAGGGGGCTGTTGGTGGTAGGGGGTGTTGGTGGTAGGGGGGCTGTTGGTGGTGGGGGGTGTTGGTGGTAGGGGGGTGTTGGTGGTAGGGGGGTGTTGGTGGTAGGGGGGTGGTGGTGTTGGTGGTAGGGGAAGTGTTGATGGTGGGGGAGGAGAGTTTCGTGGGCCTGAGAACCAGAGAACTTTAAGACAGGACTCGAGTGTTGTATCCACTCACCCACTGCACACTTTCCTACCGCAATAACAGCCCAAAAAAGCATCACGTTCAGGGCTTTATGTCAACAATGTGGTGAAGTTTTCTCAAGACGATCAAACACTACAAATAAACAAAAGAAAAGAAAAATAAAAGACTTTAAAAAGATTAAACAAAAGTGAAATGTTGTGTTGATCCGGGGAGGAGAGGAGAGGACAGGAGGGGAGAGGTGAGGAGAGGAGGAGGAGGAGGAGGAATTCTTAGTCTGTTATTAATTTGCCAAGCTCTTTCAATAAACCGTTAATTATTATTATTATTATTATTAACACAACACTCTACAACACACTCTACTACACAACACAACACACTCTTATAACACAACTAATGACCATCACATTATCCAGTACATAAACGAGGAACCATCTAGGACAAATGAAAAAATAGTCTCTTTCTCCTCTCCCCCTCCTCCCCTCTCCCCCTTCTCTCCTCTCCCTCTTCTCTCTCTCCCCTCTTCATCCCCCTTCTCTCTCTCCCACGTTCTTCCCTTCCCCATTACCTCCCCCTACTCACACCACCCTACCCCCTTCCCAACAACACTCCCCCTCTCCCTATTCTCCCCCCCCCCATCTCCCCCAGGCGGTAAAAGAGATGGCAGTTAATTGTTTACTTAATGTAGGTATTTTTTGTATGTATAAAGTACTTCTTATGATGGTTGGCCCCTCTAGGCTTTCTTCCTGCTCTTCCTCTTCCTTAGTCCTCTCCTCCTCTTCTTCCCTCTCTCTTCCTTCTTTCCTCTCTCCTCCCTCTTCTCTTCCCCCCCCCTCTCTCTCTCTCTCTCTCTTCCCTCCTTCCCCCTCTCTTCTCTTCCTTCTTTCCTCTCTCCTCCCTCTTCTCTTCCCCCCCTCTCTCTCTCTCTCTTTATCTTCCCTCCTTCCCCCTCTCTTCTCTTCCTTCTTTCCTCTCTCCTCCCTCTTCTCTTCCTCCCTTTCTCCAATCTCTTTCCTCAAGGCTGGATGGGAGGGAGCAGAGGTGTAGAAAGAAAGAAAGAAAGAAAGAAAGAAATTGACGACACATCCAATATCACACATCTAACTCACCCAAATCCCACCCGATTGTTATGTTGCCAGACGTGATGGGCGCCTTTCAGTAGTCCAGGATGATGGGCGTCCCTTCAGTAGTCCAGGATGATGGGCGCCCCTTCAGTAGTCCAGGATGATGGGCGCCCCTTCAGTAGTCCAGGATGATGGGCGCCCCTTCAGTAGTCCAGGATGATGGGCGCCCCTTCAGTAGTCCAGGATGATGGGCGCCCCTTCAGTAGTCCAGGATGATGGGCGCCCCTTCAGTAGTCCAGGATGATGGGCGCCCCTTCAGTAGTCCAGGATAAGAACATAAGAATGGAGGAAACTGCAGCGGGCCAAGTGGCCCATACTGGGCAGTCCCGTTTACACCCAAACCCTATTGCTCATATGAGCATCCAACCTATGTTTGAAGCAATTCAGCGTATTCGAGTTAATGATGATATTTGGTAACTTGTTCCATTCATCCACTGCTCTGTTTCCAAACCAGTGTTTACCTATTTCACGCCTAAATCTAAATTTGTCTAATTTAAAACCATTGTTACGAGCTCGCTCCTGGTTGGATAGTTTGAGTACCTTCGTAATGTCACCTTTGTTTAGCCCTGCCTTCCACTTATACACCTCTATCATGTCGCCCCTCGCTCTACGTCTCTCGAGGGAGTGCAAATTAAGATGCTTTAACCTGTCTCTATACTCAAGGTTCCTAATGCCCGGGATTAGTCTTGTCATTCTCCTCTGAATTCTTTCCAAGGATTCTATATCCATTCTGTAATACGGTAGGAAAATAAGAGATGGAAGGAATAGGAGGAGGAGAAGGAAGAAGAAGATGACGTAAAGCACAAAATAATAAAGGAAGGGTGTGTGTGTGTGTGTGTGTGTGTGTGTGTGTGTGTGTGTGTGTGTGTGGGTGTGGGTGTGTGAGTGGTTGAAGGGAATAATTAGAATGAGGGAATAGGAAGAGAAAGAGGAATAGGGCAGAGAAGGGGAGAGTTTACTAAGTATACACGCCAGGTATACATACAACACACCATCATAATTAACCGGTTTAGTGTTATTATTTGAGCTTAACAAAGTTGACTTAACAATACAGAAAATTTGCATAATATTTGTATAACAAATACATTTCAGGTGTACAGTGTGTGGGCGTTGTTGCTATGACCTGACCTGACCTGACCTAACCAGACCCAAATTGACCTGATTCAACCTGACCTGACCTAACCCAACCAAACCTGACCTAATCTAACCCAACCTGACCCAACCTACATATTAATATAATCTATGTATTACAAAAATGCTAAAAAAATAAAAGAAAAATTATGTATTTGGCAAAGTGGCTCCATAGATTACCTGAATAATAACTATCATTAAACACCAAACACAGAAGAAGAGTTAAAATGAAATACTTTAATTTTAATTCCTCTGATTTGTGATAAACCTTTGACAAAAATCACGAGGCAGATTATTTTTTACCTTTTTTAGCTTCAAAAGAATAATCTCACCGAGGCGTTTAGCCACAATTTCTGCTTAAATTATCCTATAACAACAGACAATAGTATAACCAATGGATTTATATACACAATCATACACATTATGTATATAGACTCGTGTTGGTCTCTCTCCCTCCATCCTTCTTTCTCTCCATTCTTCCTTCCCTCCCTCTCTATCTTTCTTCTTTCTCTCCTTCCTTCCTTCCCCATCCTCCCTCCCTCCCTCCTTGCGCCATGACAACATCTTTCACGCTTAAACAAAAAAAAACAGCCCAAAATGACGCCCCCCCGTCTCTCTCTCTCTCTCTCTCTGCTGTTGAGATAAAACTTTCCTCGCGACAAAACACTTTTCTTCGCCTCATAAAACTTCCTCTTAGTAGTAGTGGCTGTCAGCTGCCTCTCCCCCCCCCCCCCCCACACACACAAATACAGCCTCCACATAACCTAACCTAATCCTTCAGTACAATACGAGGCATGGAGTCCAGCACTGAACTTAATTGTCTTCCTTTCCCAAACTGGAAAGTCGAGCACCTCCTCCCTCTCACTACCACTGCTCATGTCCCCATTCTGTCCTCTGACCTCACACACCCTGTCACTGTGATCGACCTTATCAACCCGTCACCCGCAGCCCCTGGCCACCCTCACCACCCGCCGCCCTGCCAACCGCTCTTCCCACAACTCGCCGCCCCTGTCACTCTCCACCCCATCACACTCCGCCCCGCCGCCCCTTTCACTCTCCACCCCGTCACCCGCCTCTCTCACAATCCGTCGCCCCTGCCGCCCCCACCACCCGCCGCCCACCACCCTCGGTTATGAACTATTATTGAAATAGCCTCCTCAAAGCGGCTGGGCAATACTGATGTAGCCAGATAGTGTGTGTGTGTGTGTAACCTAACCTAGGCTGTCTCAGTTAGCATTAAGACAGTTAATCTTCAGGTGAACTAAAATTGGACCAATAAGAATCGTTCTCTGGACAATAAGCGGTAAAGGGTCAAAACACTCAACACAGGTAATGGGTCAAAACACTCAACACAGGCAATGGGTCAAAACACTCAACACAGGCAATGGGTCAAAACACTCAACACAGGCAATGGGTCAAAACACTCAACACAGGTAATGGGTCAAAGCCCTCAACACCGCCGAAGACTAACGCTCTTAATTAGAAGGGTCTTATATCAAGGCGAGTCTTATTGCTAATTACGTATGTAGGTCAGGTACGGAGACAGAAAGACAGACAGAGATATTGACAGATAGATATAGATATTTATACATAAAAATCGACCAAACTGTCGTCCTACCTCTGTTGTGTGATGATTCCTCTAAAGTTATTCGGTGGCTTCAACAAAACAGACTTTTAAAGTGTGAAGTGAAGTGTGATACTTGTGATAACTGGAGGAATTGGACAAAATGCACCAGATCGAAGGATGGTTTTCTGTGGAAATGCCAAACAAAAGATTGTCTGAAGTAAAAATCCAATAAGTCTATACGAATAGGATCTTTTTTTGCCCGTTCAAGAATTCATGTGGCATGATCGTTTTTCTGATAATCCTCTGGAAATTTTATGTCAACAAATTGCTGTTCAGTTCCCTTTGTAATATGCATCACAATAAGATGCATAACACAAAGGAATATATTTATGTTATCCTAATTATACAAATTATATTCACTGTGGGCTGGGGTGACGATTCTTCAGGTGGAGCAGGCAGGGGTGACAATTCTTCAGGTGGACATTCTGAGGTGATGATTCTTCAGGTGATCCGAGACAGGTTAAAGCATCTTAATTTGCACTCTCTCAAGAGACGTAGAGTGAGGGGCGATATGATCGAGGTGTATAAATGGAAGTCAGGGCTAAAAAAAGGTGACATAACAAAGGGGCTCAAACTATCCAACCAGGAGGAAACTCGTAGCAATGGTTTTAAATGAGACAAATTTAGAGTTAGGCGCGAGATAGGTAAACACTGGTTTGGAAATAGAGTAGTGGATGAGTGGAACAAGTCACCAAACATCATTAACTTGAACACGCTGTATAGCTTCAAATATAGGCTGGGCGGATATATGGGCGATAGGGGTTGGGTGTAAGAGGCTGGGCGGATATATGAGCGATAGGGGTTGGGTGTAAGCGGCTGCCCAGTATGGCCCAACAGTTTCCTCCATTCTTATGTCCTTGTGTACCTAGACAGTGCAGGTATACAAACAATGTACCTAGACTAAAATGACACTAAAATAGGACGTGTTATCAAATCTGACGAGGACTCGGCAAAACTACAGGAAGATCTAAACAAATTTTTCGAATGGTCTGAAAAATGGCAGATGAAATTCAACGTCGACAAATGTAAAGTACTCAGTATAGGATGTGTAAACAGGGAAACCAGATACCAGATGAACAACGATGCCATAGAGAAATCCGACTGAGAGAGAGATTTAGGAGTAATGATAAGTAGGAACCTTAAGCCAAGTAAACAATGTGTTTTTGCTCGTAACAAGGCTAATAAAGTACTTGGGTTCATACAAAGGAGTGTTAGTTACAAGACTAGCGAGGTCATCCTAAAACTGTATCTTGCTCTTGTGAGACCACACCTGGATTACGCAGTTCAGTTCTGGTCACCGTATTACAGAATGGATATAGAATCCTTGGAAAGAATTCAGAGGAGAATGACAAGACTAATCCCAGGCATTAGGAACCTTGAGTATAGAGACAGGTTAAAGCATCTTAATTTGCACTCCCTCGAGAGACGTACAGTGAGGGGCGACATGATCGAAGTGTATAAATAGAAGTCAGGGCTAAACAAAGGGGACATTACAAAGGTACTCAAATTATCCAACCAGGAGCGAACTCGTAACAATGGTTTTAAATTAGACAAATTTAGATTTAGGCGTGAAATAGGTAAACACTGGTTTGGAAACAGAGTAGTGGATGAATGGAACAAGTTACCAAATATCATCATTAACTCGAATACGCTGAATTGCTTCAAACATAGGTTGGATGCTCATATGAGCAATAGGGGTTGGGTGAAAACGGGACTGCCCAGTATGGGCCAATAGGCCCGCTGCAGTTTCCTCCATTCTTATGTTCTTATGTAGACAGTGCTGGTACACAAACAATGTACCCAGACAGTGCAGGTATACAAACAATGTACCTAGACAGTTCAGGTATACAAACAATGTACCCAGACAGTGCAGGTATACAAACAATGTACCTAGACAGTTCAGGTATACAAACAATGTACCTAGAGAGTGCAGGTATACAAACAATGTACCTAGACAGTGCAGGTATACAAACAATGTACCCAGACAGTGCAGGTATACAAACAATGTACCCAGACAGT
Source organism: Homarus gammarus (assembly GCA_958450375.1). NCBI lineage: Eukaryota > Metazoa > Arthropoda > Malacostraca > Decapoda > Nephropidae > Homarus > Homarus gammarus. Next base: position 407,846 of record CAUDMG010002426.1, on the reverse strand, counting down.
GCAGGTATACAAACAATGTACCCAGACAGTGTGCAGGTATACAAACAATGTACCCAGACAGTGCAGGTATACAAACAATGTACCTAGACAGTTCAGGTATACAAACAATGTACCTAGAGAGTGCAGGTATACAAACAATGTACCTAGACAGTGCAGGAATACAAACAATGTACCTAGACAGTGCAGGAATACAAACAATGTACCTAGACAGTGTAGGTATATAAACAATGTACCTAGACAGTGCAGGTATATAAACAACAGTAGGTCGACTCATCCCAGCATTACCCAAGACATTAAACTTTATTTACTCTCGGGCTGAAGGTGATCTACAAAGACTAAACTCAGATTATCGAGAGAAGTTCATAATCCCACTAAAATATCTCTTATCAACCTGAGTAATGTATTCTGTAGCTGTTGAAAAATAACAAATAACTTAACCTAACCTAATCTAAACTAATCTATCTTAACTTAATCTGAACTAACCTAACAAAAACCTAATCTAACCACACCATACCTAATTCAAACTAACCTAACGTAACCTAGCCAAACCTTACCAAAACAAACATAAGTTAACCTAAGCTAATGAGAAATTAGGTCATGGGTTATGTCACAGGGGGGAGACAGGTAAGGTCACAGGGGGAAGGCAGGTCAGGTCACAGGGGGAAGGCAGGTCAGGTCACAGGGGGAAGGCAGGTCAGGTCACAGGAGGGAGTCACGACACAAGTTGGTGAGTGTCTTCCTGTGCTTGAGAATAGTTGTCAAAAGTTGGTCAGGCTAAACACACCTGAGTTTGACACTTTACTGGGTCGGCAGGTGTGTCAGTAGAGTGTATCAACAGAGTGTGTCAGCACTAATATCGAAAAGATCGTAGGATTATGTGAATATTAGCACCCCAGTTTATTTCACCTGATGATTAAACACCCTAACGCTAACCTAACCTAACGCAAACCTAACGAGGATAAGGGGCACAATTATGATGTGGTATATCTCGACTTTAGCAAAGCCTTCGACAGAGTCCCCCACGAAAGACTAATAAGAAAAGTGGAGGCTCGTGGCATTAAAGGTGATATTCTAAAATGGATTAGGGCGTGGTTACATGACAGAAAACAGCGAGTGAACATTAACGGCACTAAATTCCATTGGAGCAACGTCACTAGTGGAGTTCCCCAAGGCTCAGTACTTGGACCATTATTATTTATTATATACATTAACGACATAGATATCGGCGTAGACAGCAACATAAGTAAATTTGCTGATGACACTAAAATAGGACGTGTATTTAAATCTGACGAAGACTCCGCAAAACTACAGAAAGATCTAAACAAATTTTTCGAATGGTCTGAGAAATGGCAGATGAAATTCAATGTGGACAAATGTAAAGTACACAGTATAGGCGATGTAAATAGGGAAACCAGATACCAGATGAACATCGATGTTATTGAGAAATCCAACTGCAAAACAGATTCAGGACTAATGATAAGTAGGAATCTTAAGCCAAGTAAACAATGTGTATTTCCTCGAAACAAAGCTAATAAAGTACTTGGGTTCATACAAAGGAGTGTTAGTTACAAGACTAGCGAGGTCATCTTAAAACTATATCTTGCGCTTGTGAGACCTCACCTGGATTACACAGTTCAATTCTGGTCACCGTATTACAGAATGAATATAGAATCCTTGGAAAGAATTCAGAGGAGAAGGACAAGACTAATCCCGGGCATTAGGAATCTTGAGTACAGAGACAGGTTAAAGCATCTTAATTTGCACTCCCTCGAGAGACGTAGAGTGAGAGGCGACATGATCGAAATGTATAAATAGAAGTCAGGGCTAAACAAAGGGGACATTACAAAGGCACTCAAACTTTCCAACCAGGAGCGAACTGGTAACAATGGTTTTAAATTAGACAAATTTAGATTTAGGAGCGAAATAGGTAAACATTGGTTTGGAAATAGAGTAGTGGACGACTGGAACAAGTTACCAAATATCATCATTAACTCGAATACGCTGGATAGCTTCAAACTTAGGTTGGGTGATATATGAGCAATAGGGGCTGGGTGTAAATGGGACTGCCCGGTATGGGCCAATAGACCCGCTGCAGTTTCCTCCATTCTTATGTTCTTATGACTTATGTTCTTATGTAACCTAACACTAACCCAGCCCAATCTAACGCTAAACTAACCTAACCTAACAAAAGCTTCCTGAACAAAACTCCTCGACTTTGATTAATATACTCTTAGTGTGTACACAAGATGGACCTTCTCACAGCACCACAGAGAACCGCGCGACTCAAAACATAAGAACATAAGGAGTCTGCAATAGGCCGGTTGGCCTGTGCATGGCAGCTCCTGTCGAGAGTTACTACCACTCTCTATCATTCATGAATCTATCTAGCCTCTTTTTGAAACTTTCCAGCGTTCCAGCACTTACTACAAAGTTGCTAAGCTTGTTCCACTCGTCCACCACCCTCTTTGTGAACCAGTTCCTTCCTATCTCCCTCCTAAACCTAAACTTATCCAACTTAAATCAGTTGCTACGAGTCCTATCCTGCTCGGATATTATAAGAACTTTATCTATATCCCCTTTATTGATTCCTTTCACCCACTTAAATACTTCTATCATATCTCCCCGCACTCTTCGTCTTTCTAGGGAATGCAAGTTTAGTTTCTTTAACCTATCTTGATATGGAAGATTTCTAAGTCGGAAGGTTTCTAAGTCCCGGAAACATTTTCGTCATTCTTCGCTGCACCGACTCCAGTGAATTGATATCCATTCTATAATAGGGGCACCAGAACTGAACCGCATAATCGAGGTGCGGCCTGACTAGCGCAAGATATAGTTGCAATAAGACCTCTGTACTCTTATTACTTACACTTCTAGATATAAAACCTAATGCACTGTACTCTGTTTGCCTTATTTCGAACATTAACGCACTGTTTTCTAGGCCGTAGGTCCGGGCTTACAAGTACCTCTAAGTCTCTTTCACAAGTCGACTTCCCTAGGTTGATGTTGTTAAGGATGTATACATTGACAGTATTTGTTCTTCCAATATTAAGTACTCTGCACTTGCTGGTGTTGAATTTCATTTGCCATTTTTCTGACCACTCCTGCAGTTTATTTAAATTCTCCTGTAGTGCATTTGCATCCTGCCCTGAATTAATCTGCTGCCCAATTTTGGTGTCATCCGCAAATTTGCTTATGTCACTGCTGATCCCTGTATTAAGATCGTTTATGTAGATTATGAACAAGAGAGGGCCAAGTACTGACCCCTGGGGAACCCCACTGGTTACACAGCCCCACTCAGATTTAACACCATCTTCGCTGACCCTCTGCGTTCTATCAGTGAGCCACAATTTTATCCAATTTAAAACTTTCCCCTCGATACCATGAGCCTTAACTTTTCTCAGAAGCCTCTGATGCAGTACTCTGTCAAATGCTTTGCTAAAGTCTAAGTAAATAACATCGTAATTTTCGTCGTTATGTACTACCTCGAAGACTTTCCTAAAGCACGTCAGCAGATTTGTTAGACAAGATTTTCCCTTTGTAAACCCATGTTGAGAGTCGTAGATTAATTTGCTTTTCTCTAAATGCGATCGGATGCTATCTGCTATAATTGATTCAAGAAATTTCCCCACTACTGACGTCAAACTAATCGGCCGGTAATTTGACGCTGATGCTGTCTCCCTTTTTGAATATGGGTACTACATTTGCCGGTTTCCACAAGTCTGGCACAACTCCCGTGTCTAATGATTTTGTAAACAAATTTACGAGGGGTCCGCTAATCTGTTCCCTACACTCTTTCAAGACTCGAGGAAAAATTTCATCCGGCCCTGGAGATTTTGTCTTCTTAAATTTATTTACCCTCTTAAGAACATCCACTTTTCTGATAGTGATATTCTTTAATTTCTCTTCTTCATTTCCCCTAAATATCAGTTCCACCTCTGGAATTTCCTCGTGAATTTCTTCTGTGAAAACTGATAAAAAGTAGCTGTTTAATGCTTTGCTTATTTCTTCACTGTCATCGATCACTTCCTCCCTCCCTGACTTTAAAGGCCCAACTTTGTCCTTGACCTTTGTTCTATATACCTGGAAAAATCCCTTGAGATTCGCCTTGGATTCTCTTGCTATCCTGATTTCATAGTCTCTCTTTGCCTTCCTTACATTTTTCTTAACATTCCTAGATAGTTCATCATACATATTTCTGAGCTGCTCCTCCCCTCCCTTTAATTTCTTATATATTCCTTTCTTTATTCCTATGTCATGTTTAAGTTTTTTGGTCATCCACCTTGGCTCATTCTTATTTGACCTAATTTTTCTGTATGGTATATTTTGTTCTTGTGCATTACGTATATATTATAGTCATGATCAATTGTTGTGTCACATGTGACCTCACCTGTTCCTACCCCATAATGCACAGGTTGTTATACTTTTCTGCCCTACTCATTTCCTGCTATATGGGCTGAGCTGCTTCTTTCCCAAGACTTGGGGGCCTGTAAATCACTCCCATAATTACTTTTTCTCTTCCTTCTGTAATTTCTACCCATACAGACTCGATTCCTATTTCACCCTTTATTGAATTAATACAAAATTTTAATGTGTCCCTGACGAACAGTGCGACCTCTCCCCCCTTCCTACCTTCCCTGTCCTTGTGAAAAAGGTTGTACCCTTCTATGTGGTACTCTGATAAAAAAGAAAATTGCTCGCCAGATTCATCCAAGTTTCGGTGATTGTTATGACGTCTACATGATGTGATAAAAATATTCTCCATTACCCTGGACCAGTCAACGAGGGAGGGGGGGGGAGGAGAGGAAAGAGAGGGGGTGAGGGGAGGGGGGAGGTGAGGGAAGAGGGTGAGGTGGGGGAAGAGGGGGGGCTGAGGGAAGAGGGGGGGAGGTGAAGGAAGACGGGGAGGTAGGAAAGGGGTTCAAGGTGAGTTACGAGGAAGAAGAGGGGGGAGGGTAGGAGAGAAGAGGGGGAGGGAGGAGAGAAGAGGGGGAGGAAGGAGATGGAGGGAACGAAAGCGGAGAAGAAAGACAATCGTTTCTCTTTGTTATATACCAAGAAGCTCACTCAACTAACGCCTATAACACATGGTAATTTATTCTTTACACTACTGCTTAACACCCAACACGGGAATTAGATTAGTGACGGGATGTGTGTGTGTGTCTTATGATGCACTTATGTTCCAATGGGGTGAGAGGGGGTGGTGTGGGTGAGAGGGGGTGGTGTGGGTGAGAGGGGGTGGTGTGGGTGAGGGGGGTGGTGTGGGTGAGAGGGGGTGGTGTGGGTGAGAGGGGGTGGTGTGGGTGAGAGGGGTAATGTGGGTGAAGGGGTAATGTGGGTGAGAGGGGGTGGTGTGGGTGAGAGGGGGTGGTGTGGGTGAGGGGGTAGTGTGGTGGAATACCTTAACTACAAACAATACATTCCTTTACTCTCTCTCCCTCCCCCACCTCTCTCCCTCCCTCCCCCACCTCCCTCCCTCCCCTCCCTCCCTACCCCACCTCTCTCCCTCCCCCCCCCACCTCCCTCCCTCCCTACCCCACCTCTCTCCCTCCCTCCCCACCTCCCTCCCTCCCTCCCCCACCTCCCTCCCTCCCTACCCCACCTCCCTCCCTCCCTCCCCCACCTCCCTCCCTCCCCCACCTCCCTCCCTCCCTACCCCACCTCTCTCCCTCCCTACCCCACCTCCCTCCCTCCCTCCCCCACCTCTCTCCCTCCCTCCCCCACCTCCCTCCCTCCCTACCCCACCTCCCTCCCTCCCTACCCCACCTCTCTCCCCCACCTCCCTCCCTCCCTACCCCTACCTCTGCTCCACCACCACACAAGAGATGGGGAATCACTTGGAATGCGATTGAAGTCTCTTTCTGTGATCACACGAGAATATTGTTTTGATTGTGACGCTGTATGTGTGTGAAGGTGTTTTAACAGGTGATAAAATGTAACTTGATTCAGGTAAACAAGTGAGGTGAAGTTGATGTAATAACTTGTTAAAATCATTCTATCATACAGGTATACCAAGCCAATCATTCTATCATACAGGTATACCAAGCCAATCATTCACTTTCCTAACTGCTTACTCATTTTCTATATAGTCCTTCAGCAGACACCACGCTCAGCAGACACCACGCTCTGCAGACTTGATACACAGATTATTCCTCACAACAAACATCACAGACCGAAACATTTGGACAACCATTAATGTTTCTTTCGTCTCTTTTCACTATTTTTAGAGATGGAGCTTTTAGATGAGAAAGCTCAAAACACGTCCCCCCTACCCTCACTCCCCTTCCCCTCACTCCCCTTCTTACCCTTCCCCTCACTCCCCCTCTTACCCTTCCCCTCACTCCCCTTCTTACCCTTCCCCTCACTCCCCTTCTTACCCTTCCCCTCACTCCCCTTCCTACCCTTCCCCTCACTCCCCTTCCTACCCTTCCCCTCACTCCCCTTCTTACCCTTCCCCTCACTCCCCTTCTTACTCCTCCACTCACCCATCCTTCCTACCCCCCCCCCCCCCGGAACCCCCCAAAAAACAGAATTACATTTCAGACGCAATATTAATGTCAGATGAATATTTTAATGACATCACTTCAAAAGATTTCAATTCCATTTCGAGATTTTCCTCCCTCCCTCTGTCCCTATCTCGCCTGCCTGCCTCTGGGTGGCTCATCCATAGTGGTGGTATGGTGGTGGTATGGTGGCAATGGTGGTGATAATGATGGTAGTGTGGTGATGATAGTGGTGGTTGGTGGTTTAGTAGTCTTCTATGGCAACACGTACTATGCCACAGTCTGGCAACAACAAACCAACACATTTGACTGTACACCACATCTGGCAGCCTGGTGGTCGGCTCCTCAGCTTAAGGGAACGAACACGCAGTAACTGATAATGGTTAGGTTAGGTTAGGTTAGGTTAGGTCAGGTTAGGTTATGTGTTGTCCAAGAAAATAATAATGATAGAGTTGTATTAAGTTTCTGTTATCACGTCAGGTATTATAACAACTACGTCACAATTAATAGGTGTTTACGTTGTTGTGTCATTACGAGGTCATAAACTAATTTAATTAAGGGAAGAAATACTAATTAGCCGCCAGGTGTGTTGATACTTCATGATTAATAGAGTAAGATAGACGACTTGAACGACCTGGGGTGGTGGTGGGTAGGTGGGTCGTGTGGTGGTGGTGGTGGGTAGGTGGGTCGTGTGGTGGTGGGCAAGTGGGTCGCGCTGTTGTTGTTTTTTACGTGATTATATAAAGTAACTGTGTTTGTCTGTCTTCTATGGTGGGATGAACTGAAGAGAGAGAGAGATTGAGAGAGACTCCAGCTGTGTGGTGTACAGGGAGAGAGACTCCAGCTGTGTGGTGTACAGGGAGAGATCTTCCACCTGGTCACAATGTGTCTCCCTTCCTCAGGTGAGAAAAAGGTGAGGGATTAAACTTCAGTCACAAGAGAAAATCTTCTTTGTATCAAGTTTTATTTTCAGTTTTTTTTTAAGGTAGGGGGATAGGGGTAGGGGGATAGGGGTAGGGGGATAGTGGTAGGGGGATAGTGGTAGGGGATAGTGGTAGGGGATAGTGGCAGGGGGTAGTGGCAGGGAGTGAGGTAGTATTTGGGTCCTGTGGGAGGGGGTTAAGTTAAGAATTCCCCCGTTACAAGCTTACAGAAGAATACTGTAGCAGAAGTTATATTTCCTCGAGACAACTTTGCTTTTTAATGAATGATAAAAGTCCTCCTTCCCTTTCCTTGGCTCATGAGGTTTGTAAAGAAAGATGATATTCGTGATAATGTTATTTAAGTCCCATTAAACTACGCATCATTAAATATATCTGAACCTTCTTAATACGTAGTTATAAAAGATGTTATTCGCTCTAAGCCAAATATAACAAACATTTCTGTATAACGTAAAGAAATGGAGATAAAACATCTGCAAGTGTTGAAGCCTTTAATGTGATGTCCTTCCTAGCTACCCACAACACTGAGGAAAGGCAAAGTAACAAGTTAAAATAATGAATGAATAATCTGGGTGTTGAAATACGTGGATGGAGCAAGTAAGGAGCACACACACACACACACACACAAATCACTGTTATCGTGACAGGCAAATTTACGTTATGAAAGGGAAACAACAACACAAATACCTGATAGTAATGGCAGCTCGAATAGTATGTCGAGGCTGCGATGGCCAACCACGAGGAACCAGAGATTACCGCAGTAGTCCACTATCATCAAAGCATCACAACACCACCAATAGTAGTCCTCAATATAATCCTTCGTCCACACCCCGGTAAAACAGACACACTGTTGGCCGTAAAGAGACTGAGCTCACCAGGCAGACACACTTGCCTCGATACCTCGGTCTCTCTAGTCGGATGGGAAACTGGTTCTGATCGGTGGTCACTGGGGTCGAGTAGCTTCGTGAAGCAGTTTCTTCTCCTGGTGTCAAGTTGGAGAAAGTTGTTTTGTTATGATGGTAGAGTGAGGAGGGAAGAGAGTCGTCACAACATAAACAGACACGTATATATATTGCAGGAGACGCTGAAGGGGAGGTACTGTAGTGGGGGTGGCTGTAGGAGTGTAAGGCGTATAGAATAACCTGCCAGAGTACGTTGTGACGGTACTGAGTGAGAGTCTTTCTTTAACCCTTTGAGGATGATGAGTTAAACCCTTAGAGGACGATGAGTTAAACCCTTAGAGGACGATGAGTTAAACCCTTAGAGGACGATGAGTTAAACCCTTAGAGGACGATGAGTTAAACCCTTAGAGGACGATGAGTTAAACCTTTTGAGGACGATAAGTTAAACCCTTTGAGGATGATGAGTTAAACCTTTTGAGGACGATAAGTTAAACCCTCCAGGACTCAAAGGGTTAATGCTGGCACATGTTTAGGTGAAGTAAAATAAATGAACGACAGACAGACAGACAGACAGACAGACAGACAGACAGATAGACAGACAGATAGACAGACAGACAGACAGACAGACAGACAGACAGACACTGCGCATGACTGAGGTTTACAGCCACCACCAGGCAGATGATGGAAGCCTAGAGAGAGAGAGAGTCAATTAAATACAGCAAAATGGTAGACAAGAGAGAGAGAAGAGAGGAAGGGGGGAAGGGAAGAGAAAGGGGGGGGTAGGGGAGAGGGGAGGAAGGGTAGAGAAAGGTAGGGGGAAGGGTAGGGAAGAGGGAGGAAGGGTAGAGAAGGGGGGAGAAAGGATAGGGAAGGGGTGAGAGGAAGGATATATTAAAGGAAAATGTGAAGCAGCGTGAATAAATTTGTGTGGTTAGGTTAGGTTAGGTTAGGTTAGGTTAGGTTAGGTTAGGTTCTGGCCACCTCACTCAGTCGACCCAGTTAAGGAAAACAACCAAAAAGGTGAACATTAAAGCTACTTCAAAGTTCACACACACACACACACACACACACACACACACACACACACACACACACACATACACACACACATACACTCAGGGAGAAGTTTGTCAGAATTTATAGCGATTGGGAAAAAGTTTTAAGCGAACTAAGAGAATCTGCATAGAAGGGCTATGAAGGTATTGGGACGTGAGCGTGCAGGTGTGGTGACTGTCTCCAGGTAATGGTGAAGTCCTTGTTTATGGTGACGTGTGGGGAGGGGGGTGAGGAGCGGTGAGGGGAGTATGGAGGGAGGAGGTGAAGGGTGATTGGAGGGTAAGGGAGTGAGAGGGGGGTGAGTGGAGTGAGAGGGGGGTGAGTGGGAAGAGAAGGATGGGAGGGGGAGGGAAGGTGTACTCTGGTCTTGATTACCTGTAGTGCTGTATCAATCTGTGTAGTTGTTAAGGTGAACTGAACCTGTAGTGTGTATGTGTGTGTGTCTGCCTCGTCTGCCATTTTTGGAAGGCTTCTCTTTCCCTTGATCTTACCCGGGAGAGAGTGGTGGTATTACACACACACACACACACACACACACACACACTATATATATATATATATATATATATATATATATATATATATATATATTCAGCAGACCGTCGCCTCGGGAAAGAGAATATGGATCGGTCGCAAAAAATTGGGATCTTTTTCCCTGAACTCTGAGAGAGATATTTTCTTCTGTATGTATGTATGTATGTATGTATGCTGTCACGACCTGTTATTCCCCAAGTTTATTTCACCTGAGAATCAACGTGTTAAGTTAGGTTAGGTTAAGTTGGGTTAGGTTAGGTTAATCATGAGGTGAAATAATCCGGGGGGGGGGGGCTAATCTTCACATGTTTCTTTAACCTTATAACAGAAGGTGATATAAGCTGACACCTTTAAGACTGTCAGACTCACGTGAACACACACGCACACACACACACACACACACACACACACACACACACACACACACACACACACACACACACATGACACAGAACGCACATGGTGTTTATAAACTCCGTGTGCAACTTCTAACTGTTGATGACTTTGTAAACGGCCATGTGTGAGAAATAATCTTTAAATGACATAGAAAAAACAAATGGTATATGTTTTAGCACAGTTACTACACATGTTTTTATTTGTCAACACATCCAGATGAACACACGAAGTTATTGAAGGTTTAAAAGTGAACACCGACTCTATAACCATCTCTAAGGGGACTTGTCTAGCTGGTGTCTGTCCTTACCATTAGTCTGAAACGGTGTTGTGTTGGGTGGAGACTGTAGCGGCCACACCAGCGAATTTAGCGGCCACACCAGCGAATTTAGCGGCCACACCAGCGACCATATCACGGCTGCGAGCCTCCAAGGTGTGGGTGTGGTGGCGGAGTCGTCAGTGTGCTGAGCTGGAAAACCATTGATCTGGGTTCAAATCTCCCACTGAGGCACAAAATGGATTCAGTATCTCAACCTGTGCGTGTGATAAGTGACAACAGGCCCCCGTAACACACACACCAGGACCCTGTAACACACTCTAGGCCCCCGTAACACACTCTAGGCCCCGTAATACGCTCCAGGCCCCCGTAATACACACCAGGCCCCCGTAACACACTCTAGGCCCCGTAATACGCTCCAGGCCCCCGTAATACACACTAGGCCCCCGTAACACACTCCAGGCCCCGTAATACGCTCCAGGCCCCGTAACACACACACCAGGCCCCGTAACACACACACCAGGACCCTGTAACACACAAACCAGGCCCCGTAACACACACCAGGACCCTGTAACACATACACCAGGCCCCGTAGCACACACACCAGGCCCCGTAGCACACACACCAGGCCCCGTAACACACACACCAGGCCCCCGTAACACACACCTCATAACTACAATAGATAAGCATTGTATGGTATACTATTAATATACCACATACTGTATAACCAAAGTTGTCATATATTCTCATAAAATGGTATATTTCATACTAATATATTTTAAGCTCGTAAATATAATTGCATGTTTTACTGTACAACTGAAACTTTTTTTTTAACTGGGAATTTAAGTGCATGATATTAGTGAGAGTCCTGGTGAAATATTATGTGTGTGTGTGTGTGTGTGTGTGTGTGTGTGTGTGTGTGTGTGTGTGTGTGTGTGTGTGTGAGTGTGTGTGTGTGTGTGTGTGAAGGTGGGGGAATGATGTAGGCGTTGACCAAGGAAAAATGGTTGGCAGTGAATGGTTGGGAAACAGGGTGTGAAATTGCAGTGAGTGGAGGTGTTGAGCCGGAAATTTTAACCTATTTTTGTGGAGTGAAATTTAACATTGGAAAGAGGAAAAGACGTGAATGTTATTGTCGACTTTTCAGTTGAGGCGTTTCTCTCTCTTATCTGTCGGTCTTCTTTCTCGTGTGTGTGTGTGTGTGTGTATGTGTGTGTCTCAACAGATGGACACACACACACACGAGAAAAAAGCCCGACAGACAAGAGAGAGAAACGCCTCAACTGAAAACTCAATAGAAGCCAACATAAAGAGACAGTAGGTATGCAGAGGTCAACAGAAGGAGACAGTAAGTATGCAGAAACCAACAGGAACCAACAAGAGCCAACAGAAGCCAACAGGAGCTAACAGGAGACAGTAAGTATGCAGAGGCAGGTCGGCCCTCATTAAGCCACGACAACAAAGGAATTAGTCTCAGTTGGTGACCCAGATTGTTACAGCCCCGAGAGGTGAGGCTCCCTTATCAGCCCTGAGAGGTGAGGCTCCCTTATCAGCCCTGAGAGGTGAGGCTCCCTTATCAGCCCTGAGGGATGAAGCTCCCTTATCAGCCTTGAGAGGCGAGGCTCCCTTATCAGCCTTGAGAGGCGAGGCTCCCTTATCAGCCCTGAGAGATGAAGCTCCTTATCAGCCCTGAGAGGCGAGGCTCCCTTATCAGCCTTGAGAGGCGAGGCTCCCTTATCAGCTCTGAGAGGTGAGGCTCCCTTATCAGCCTTGAGAGATGAAGCTCCTTTTCAGCCCTGAGAGGCGAGGCTCCCTTATCAGCTTTGAGAGATGAAGCTCCTTTTTAGCCATGAGAGGTGAGGCTCCCTTATCAGCCCTGAGAGATGAGGCTGCCTTATCAGCCTTGAGAGATAAGAACATAAGAACATAAGAAAATAAGGAGTCTGCAATAGGCCGGTTGGCCTGTGCATGGCAGCTCCTGTCGAGAGTTACTACCACTCTCTATCATCCATGAATCTATCTAGCCGCCTTTTGAAACTTTCCAGAGTTCCCGCACTTACTACAAAGTTGCCAAGCTTGTTCCACTCGTCCACCACCCTATTTGTGAACCAGTTCCTTCCTATCTCCCTCCTAAACCTAAACTTATCCAACTTGAATCCGTTGCTCCGAGTCCTATCCTGCTCGGATATTATAAGAACTTTATCTATATCCCCTTTATTGATTCCTTTCACCCACTTAAATACATGAGAGGCGAGGCTCCCTTATCAGCCCTGAAAGGCGAGGCTCCCTTATCAGCCCAGAGAGGTGAGGCTCCCTTATCAGCCCTGAGAGGTGAGGCTCCCTTATCAGCCCTGAGAGGTGAGGCTCCCTTATCAGCCCTGAGAGGTGAGGCTCCCTTATCAGCCCTGAGAGGTGAGGCTCCCTTATCAGCCCAGCGAGGTGAGGCTCCCTTATCAGCCCTGAAAGGCGAGGCTCCCTTATCAGCCCTGAAAGGCGAGGCTCCCTTATCAGCCCTGAAAGGCGAGGCTCCCTTATCAGCCCAGAGAGGTGAGGCTCCCTTATCAGCCCTGAGAGGTGAGGCTCCCTTATCAGCCCTGAGAGATGAGGCTCCCTTATCAGCCCTGAGAGATGAAGCTCCCTTATCAGCCCTGAGAGGTGAGGCTCCCTTATCAGCCCTGAGAGGTGAGGCTCCCTTATCAGCCCTGAGAGATGAGGCTCCCTTATCAGCCCTGAGAGGTGAGGCTCCCTTATCAGCCCTGAGAGATGAGGCTCCCTTATCAGCCCTGAGAGGTGAGGCTCCCTTATCAGCCCTGAGAGACGTGACTCCCTTATCAGCCATGAGAGGTGAGGCTCCCTTATCAGCCCTGAGAGACAGAGACAGACAGACATACACAGAGACAGAAGGCATTCTGCATATTTAAGACAATACAAATAATAATATCAAGTGTTTATATACAAATATGGAGAGTGAGCAACACAGACAGACAGACAGACAGAGAATGACTCACTGACAGATCAAACCGTCTAATTACACATTACTCAACATTCTCACTGTCTGGGCGTGTGAACAGGTGATTAAAGAGTTAATTATGTCATTAAATACCTGGACAAGAGACTACCTGGGGTTTCTCTAACACTCAGTACAGCTTAACTATATTACTGTGTTATTACCAGTTTTAGCCTTGACCTCGTTAATGCGGACAACACTTAATGATCTATTAAGCCCAGGATTATCTTCACTACAAGGTCAGGTGGTAGTACGTGAGGAGACTACAGTGTGTGTGTGTGTGTGTTGAAACAGTCATTTATATCCTCACTGCTGGAGACGTGACAAGATCTAACAGGCGGTGTTTTTGTACTGTTACACACAAACACTTCTACTACCACCACCTACCACCACACCACCTACCACCGCAACACCACCTACCACCACCACACCTCAACTACCACCACCATACCTCACCTACCACACCACCTACCACCACCACACCTCACCTACCACACCACCTACCACCACCACACCTCACCTACCACGCCACCTACCACCACCACACCTCAACTACCACCACCACATCTCAACTACCACCACCACACCTCACCTACCACACCACCTACCACCACCACACCTCAACTACCACCACCACACCTCACCTACCACACCACCTACCACCACCACACCTCAACTACCACCACCACACCTCACCCACCACACCACCTACCACCACAACACAGACATAATTCCACTTAAACACCTCACCATCATCACCTCACTTACGTCACCCCGCGTTAACACCTGACCATCATAAATAATGTCTGCGTGTCTGTCTGCATGTATGTCTGTCTGTCTGTCTGTTTGTCTGTCTGTCTATTGCGGACGAGCTGTTGTGTTCCCACCATCTGTCACCGTCGGGGAAAAGTGATAATGGTGGGAACAAGGAGTGTTTGTGATGATGGAGGGAACAAGGAGTGTTTGTGTGATGGAGGGAACAAGGAGTGTGTGTGTGTTGATGGAGGGAACAAGGAGTGTGTGTGTGATGGTGGAGGGAACAAGGAGTGTGTGTGTGATGGAGGGAACAAGGAGTGTGTGTGTGATGGAGGGAACAAGGAGTGTGTGTGTGATGATGGAGGGAACAAGGAGTGTTTGTGTGATGGTGGAGGGAACAAGGAGTGTTTGTGATGATGGAGGGAACAAGGAGTGTTTGTGTGATGGTGGAGGGAACAAGGAGTGTGTGTGTGATGAAGGGAACAAGGAGTGTGTGTGTGTTGATGGAGGGAACAAGGAGTGTGTGTGTGTTGATGGAGGGAACAAGGAGTGTGTGTGATGGTGGAGGGAACAAGGAGTGTGTGTGTGATAGAGGGAACAAGGAGTGTGTGTGTGATGGAGGGAACAAGGAGTGTGGGTGTGTGTGTGATGGAGGGAACAAGGAGTGTGTGTGTGTGTGTTGATGGAGGGAACAAGGAGTGTGTGTGTGTCGATGGAGGGAACAAGGAGTGTGTGTGTGTTGATGGAGGGAACAAGGAGTGTGCGTGTGTTGATGGAGGGAACAAGGAGTGTGTGTGTGTGTTGATGGAGGGAACAAGGAGTGTGTGTGTGTTGATGGAGGGAACAAGGAGTGTGTGTGTGTGATGATGGAGGGAACAAGGAGTGTGTTTGTGATGATGGAGGGAACAAGGAGTGTGTGTGTGATGATGGAGGGAACAAGGAGTGTGTGTGTGTGATGATGGAGGGAACAAGGAGTGTGTGTGTGTTGATGGAGGGAACAAGGAGTGTGTGTGTGTGATGGAGGGAACAAGGAGTGTGTGTGTGTGTTGATGGAGGGAACAAGGAGTGTGTGTGTGTTGATGGAGGGAACAAGGAGTGTGTGTGTGTGTGATGGAGGGAACAAGGAGTGTGTGTGTGTGTTGATGGAGGGAACAAGGAGTGTGTGTGTGTTGATGGAGGGAACAAGGAGTGTGTGTGTGTGTTGATGGAGGGAACAAGGAGTGTGTGTGTTGATGGAGGGAACAAGGAGTGTGTTTGTGATGATGGAGGGAACAAGGAGTGTGTGTGTGTGATGGAGGGAACAAGGAGTGTGTGTGTGATGGTGGAGGGAACAAGGAGTGTGTGTGTGATGGTGGAGGGAACAAGGAGTGTGTGTGTGTGATGGAGGGAACAAGGAGTGTGTGTGTGTGTTGATGGAGGGAACAAGGAGTGTGTGTGTGTTGATGGAGGGAACAAGGAGTGTGTGTGTGTGATGGAGGGAACAAGGAGTGTGTGTGTGTGTTGATGGAGGGAACAAGGAGTGTGTGTGTGTTGATGGAGGGAACAAGGAGTGTGTGTGTGTTGATGGAGGGAACAAGGAGTGTGTGTGTGTTGATGGAGGGAACAAGGAGTGTGTGTGTGATGATGGAGGGAACAAGGAGTGTGTGTGTGTGATGGAGGGAACAAGGAGTGTGTGTGTGATGGTGGAGGGAACAAGGAGTGTGTGTGTGATGGTGGAGGGAACAAGGAGTGTGTGTGTGATGGTGGAGGGAACAAGGAGTGTGTGTGTGATGGTGGAGGGAACAAGGAGTGTGTGTGTGATGGTGGAGGGAACAAGGAGTGTGTGTGTGTGTTGATGGAGGGAACAAGGAGTGTGTGTGTGTGTTGATGGAGGGAACAAGGAGTGTGTGTGTGTGTGATGGAGGGAACAAGGAGTGTGTGTGTGTGTTGATGGAGGGAACAAGTAGTGTATGTGTGTTGATGGAGGGAACAAGGAGTGTGTGTGTGTTGATGGAGGGAACACGGAGTGTGTGTGTGTTGATGGAGGGAACAAGGAGTGTGTGTGTGTGATGATGGAGGGAACAAGGAGTGTGTGTGTGTGATGGAGGGAACAAGGAGTGTGTGTGTGATGGTGGAGGGAACAAGGAGTGTGTGTGTGATGGTGGAGGGAACAAGGAGTGTGTGTGTGATGGTGGAGGGAACAAGGAGTGTGTGTGTGATGGTGGAGGGAACAAGGAGTGTGTGTGTGATGGTGGAGGGAACAAGGAGTGTGTGTGTGATGGTGGAGGGAACAAGGAGTATGTGTGATGGTGGAGGGAACAAGGAGTGTGTGTGTGTGATGGAGGGAACAAGGAGTATGTGTGTGTTGATGGAGGGAACAAGGAGTGTGTGTGTGATGGTGGAGGGAACAAGGAGTGTGTGTGTGTGTGATGGAGGGAACAAGGAGTGTGTGTGTGTTGATGGAGGGAACAAGGAGTGTGTGTGTGTTGATGGAGGGAACAAGGAGTGTGTGTGTGTTGATGGAGGGAACAAGGAGTGTGTGTGTGATGATGGAGGGAACAAGGAGTGTGTGTGTGATGATGGAGGGAACAAGGAGTGTGTGTGTGATGGAGGGAACAAGGAGTGTGTGTGTGATGGTGGAGGGAACAAGGAGTGTGTGTGTGATGGTGGAGGGAACAAGGAGTGTGTGTGTGATGGAGGGAACATGTAGTGTGTGTGTGATGGTGGAGGGAACAAGGAGTGTGTGTGTGATGGTGGAGGGAACAAGGAGTGTGTGTGTGATGGTGGAGGGAACAAGGAGTGTTGTGTGTGTTGATAGAGGGAACTACCTCAGCACCTCACTCTGCCACACAGTAATTTTTCTTCTCACTGTCATCTAGGAAGTGACTCCCGGTGTGTGTGTGTGTGTGTGTGTGTGTGTTATTTATACATAAAATGACATTATACGAATATCTAAATGACATGAAGATTAGCCTCCCAGCTCATTCTACCCTGGTTAGGCTAGGTTAGGTTAGGTTAGGTTGGTAAATCTTCAGGTGAAAAAAGGTGGGTGGCGATTCCTCAGGTACTCGCTAGTCTTAGGTGCCAGGTGACGTAATATATAAGCTTCAGGTGACGCAAGAGAACAACTTTTGGCGAAAACATTAATTAAAGCTTTACAAGAAAAGTCTCGGTAATTAATGAAAAGGTGAAAACTTATGTAAATTTAAATGAGAAAATTATGCCAAGAATGACTTAAAGAATGATATGAAAAGTGAATAGGAAAATATTGTATATGTGTAGGAGGGGCAGGTGTGTGGCGGTGTAGGAGAGGCAGGTGTGTGACGGTGTAGGAGAGGCAGGTGTGTGGCGGTGTAGGAGAGACAGATGTGTGTTGGTGTAGGAGTGGCAGGTGTGTGGGTGGTGTAGGAGTGACAGGTGTGGTAGTGTAGGAGTGACAGGTGTGGTGGTGTTGGGGGTGACAGATGTGGTGTTGGGGGGTGACAGATATAGTGTTGGAGGTGACAGATTTTGGTGTCGTAATACAAACATTGACACACAACTCTACAAAGATCTGTCAGGAGTTGTTTGTACATTTTCCTGGGACACTGTTTATATATCACAAAACACTCGGGTCTTATTTACTTAGAGAAAACAGAGTAAGGAGAGCTCATCAGATAGTGTGAGATAAAGTAGGTTAATGTAGGTCGGTCGAAGTGTCCTGCAGAAGGCCACAAAGCTCATAACATTTAATGGTTTACAAAGTGTGCCACAGAAAGTGATACTATTAACCTACTTTAACTTGGTGACTGACACACACACACACACACACACACACACACACACACACACACACACACACACACACACACATACACACACACAGATCGTCTTGGTAACTTGGCTAACTCAGTTTACAGTCTTCGTACGGAGTTAAGGTAACTTGGCCCCTCCCTCCCTCCCTCACACAATTACTCCCTGCTTTTTTCCCTCCCCGACTCCTTCCCTCCCTCATCCAGTCTCTCCCTCCTTCTCTCCCTCCCTCCCTCCTTCACCCAATCTCTCCCTACTTCCCTCCCTCCCTCCCTCACCCAATGACTCCCTCCTTCTTTCCCTTCCCTACTCCTTCCCTCCCTCACCTAATCTCTCCCTCCCTCCCTCACCCTCCTCCACTCCTTCCCCCCCTCACTCCCTCCTCAAACATAAATCTCTACAGATGAATCACTAGAAGCAGCTCTGTAACACCCAGACGTCTTGAGGGGCTCTATCTCAGCTCTAATCTCCCTCAACACCACCCAGACGTCTTGAGGGGCTCTATCTCAGCTCTAAACTCCCTCAACACCACCCAGACGTCTTGAGGGGTTCTATCTCAGCTCTAATCTCCCTCAACACCACCCAGACGTCTTGAGGGGCTCTATCTCAGCTCTAAACTCCCTCAACACTACCCAGACGTCTTGAGGGGCTCTATCTCAGCTCTAAGCTTCCTCACCGCCAGCTAGACGCCTCACTCCTCTCGTGACGTGAAGCGTAATGCCACAGTTTCAGATTTTAATTAATTTTTAAACAAGTTGTAAAGTGTTTCAGGATTTTGCCGTGTTTAAAAATACAGACATTCCCTAAATTATATCTCCTAAAATAACCTAAAATACAGTAAATCCCTAAAACGTATCCTAAAATACAAGACCTACTTAAAATACACCTCTTGACACTCATACGGTACTTCTCTTTTCCTCCCCTTCACTCCTTCACTCCCTCTCCCACACATATACAGAAAGAGTTAACACCAACAATCCTTCATCACCATATTAGTGAAACAAACAGACAAACAGACAGACATACAGACAGACACAGACAGACAGACAGACAGACAGACAGACAGACAGACAGACAGACCATCACAGTTAATTAATTATTCTTTCACCTTATATTTTTACCATCCAAACAATGTTGTTCTTTATACGCGAGTCTTTGTTGGGTGCTACGCCTGTATGTTGGGTGGCACGCCTGTATGTTGGGTGGCACGCCTGTATGTTGGGTGCCACGCCTGTATGTTGGGTGCCACGCCTGTATGTTGGGTGGCACGCCTGTATGTTGGGTGCCACGCCTGTATGTTGAGTGCCACGCCTGTATGTTCGGTGCCACGCTTGTATAAGAACATAAGAATGGAGGAAACTGCAGCGGGCCTATTGACCCATACTGGGCAGTCCCGTTTATACCCAAACCCTACTGCTCATATAAGCATCCAACCTATGTTTGAAGCCATCCAGCGTATTCGAGTTAATGATGATATTTGGTAACTTGTTCCATTCATCCACTGCTCTGTTTCCAAACCAGTGTTTACCTATTTTACGCCTAAATCTAAATTTGTCTAATATAAAACCATTGTTACGAGTTCGCTCCTGGATAGATAGTTTGAGTACCTTTGTAATGACCCCTTTGTTTAACCCTGACTTCCATTTATACACCTTTATCATGTCGCCCCTCACTCTAAGTCTCTCGAGGGAGTGCAAATTAAGATACTTTAACCTGTCTCTGTACTCAAGGTTCCTGATGCCCGGGATTAGTCTTGTCATTCTCCTCTGAATTCTTTCCAAGGATTCTATATCCATTCTGTAATACGGTGACCAGAACTGAACTGCATAATCCAGGTGAGGTCTCACAAGCGCTAGATATAATTTTAAGATGACCTCGCTAGTCTTGTAACTAACACTCCTTTGTATGAACCCAAGTACTTTATTAGCCTTGTTACGAGCAAAAACACATTGTTTACTTGGCTTAAGATTCCTACTTATCATTACTCCTAAATCTCTCTCGCAGTCGGATTCCACAATTGCATCGTTGTTCATCTGGTAACTGGTTTCCCTGTTTACATGTCCTATACTGAGTACTTTACATTTGTCCACATTGAATTTCATCTGCCATTTTTCCGACCATTCGAAATTATTTTTTTAGATCTTCCTGTAGTTTTGCAGAGTCCTCGTCAGATTTAATTACACGCCCTATTTTAGTGTCATCAGCAAATTTACTTATGTTGCTGTCTACGCCGATATCTATGTCGTTTATGTATATAATAAATAATAATGGTCCAAGTACTGAGCCTTGGGGAACTCCACTAGTGACGTTGCTCCAATGGGACTTAGTGCCGTTTATGCTCACCTTTGATGCCATGCGCTTCTACCTTTCTAATTAGTCTTTCGTGGGGGACTCTGTCGAAGGCTTTGCTGAAGTCGAGATATACCACATCATAATTGTGCACCTCGTCCACCGATTCGAAAACTGATGAAAAGAATGTTAATAGATTAGTTAGACATGAACGCCCGCTTGTGAAGCCATGTTGGGAATCATTGATCAACTTGTGCTTCTCCAGGTGATTTCGAATAGAGTTAGAAATGATTGATTCTAGTAATTTGCCTACTTTTGATATTAGACAATATGTTGGGTGTCACGCCTGTATGTTGGGTGTCACGCCTGTATGTTGAGTGTCACGCCTGTATGTTGAGTGTCACGCCTGTATGTTGAGTATCACTGTATACAATAATAATGAGGATATACAGAGTGCCATTAAAAGTATACACAGTGCCCTCATGCCCTGCGCTCACACACACACACACACACACACACACACACACACACGCTGCTATAAATCCTCTCTCTCTCTCTCTCTCTCTCTCTCTCTCTCTCTCTCTCTCTCTCTCTCTCTCTCTCTCTCATACCTAACCTAACTTAACCTAACCTTAAGTTAATGAGAGGTAGTAGGTAACTTATTCTTAAAGTGATGGGGGTAGAGAGCAGAGGGGTGAGGGAGAGGAAGGGGAGGAGGGGGGTTGGGGAAGGGGGGTGATGAGAGGGAGGGGAGTGATGAGAGGGAGGGGAGTTGAGAGGGAGGGGGTGAAGGAGGAGGGGTGAGGGTGAGAGGGGGAAGGGCTGAGAGGAGGGGGTAAGTGGGAGGGAGAAGGAGGTGAGGGTGAGGGGAAGGGGAAAAAGCTGAGGGAAGGGACTTGGGAAAGGGGTAGGGGGTGAGGGAAGGGTTGGTAGAGGGTAGAGAAGGAGGGATAAAGCTGATATTTTTAATTAAGGTGTTTACAATACCTGGCCATGTAGGCAACTAAACAGAGTTAATGTGTTTGTCATATGATTACAACTCTGTCTGTCTGTCTGTCTGTCTGTCTGTCTGTGTCTGTCTGTGTCTCCTTTACTCTTACGTTCCTCCTCTCCTTCTTTCCGCCTTCACTCCTTCTTCCTTACCTCACCACACCCTCACCGCCACATTAATTACCAGGGAAACTTGCCTCAGTATCTCACCCCTCCTCCCCCCCTCAGGTCACCCCTCCCCCCTCAGGTCACCGGAACTGACCCCGGCGTGTGTGTTGTTACCCAAAGACATAATTAGCGAAGATAAAAACTCACACACATCAGCTAACTCAAGTGAACGGTGCTTCCTAACCCTGGCAGTTGAAGCACTTACAACGGAACAAACGCAAGAACGAACACACGCAACAACTGACACACGCAACAACGGACACACGCAACAACGGACACACGCAACAACGGACACACGCAACAACGGACACACGCAACAACGGACACACGCAAGAACGAACACACGCAACAACTGACACACGCAACAACGGACACACGCAACAACGGACACACGCAACAACGGACACACGCAACAACGGACACACGCAACAACTGACACACGCAACAACGGACACACGCAACAACGGACACACGCAACAACGGACACACGCAACAACGGACACACGCAACAACTGACACACGCAACAACGGACACACGCAACAACGGACACACGCAACAACGGACACACGCAACAACGGACACACGCAACAACGGACACACGCAACAACGGACACACGCAACAACGGACACACGCAACAACGGACACACGCAACAACGGACACACGCAACAACGAACACACGCAACAACGAACACACGGACAGAGACAAAACAAAAAGAGAATATTTACCTCGAGTTCATAACGGGACAAATAACACCCGGGTCCAGTAAAGGATAATTAATTAATGTTTCCGAGAACAATAAACAGAGTTACTTTACGTAAAAATATTCATCATTACACAAAAGTTAGTTAGACATTAGTGAAGTTTGTTAGGTGTGTGTGTGTGTGTAAAGGGATCACACATACACTACACAACACGAAACACACACACACACACACACAGAGGCCAAACCAATTACGGATTATATAAGGACCAGTTAATTATATCAGTATAAGCTGGGACACGTACAGTACAGGTAGACGATTCACCTATTCCAAATATTAGCTGAACCTCTCATGATTTCCAAGCTTAACTAACTGACCTGAACGAGATCAGCTTAACTGACTCACCTGAACGAGATCAGCTTAACTGACTCACCTGAACGAGACCAGCTTAACTGACTCACCTGAACGAGACCAGCTTAACTGACTCACCTGAACGAGACCAGCTTAACTGACTCACCTGAACGAGACCAGCTTAACTGACTCACCTGAACGAGACCAGCTTAACTGACTCACCTGAACGGAACCACCTTAACTGACTCACCTGAACGAGACCAGCTTAACTGACTCACCTGAACGGAACCACCTTAACTGACTCACCTGAACGAGAACCACCTTAACTGACTCACCTGAACGAGACCACCTTAACTGACTCACCTGAACGAGACCAGCTTAACTGACTCACCTGAACGAGACCAGCTGTTCCACCAACGTTACTACAGACTTCAGTTACATAATCGTACAGTTTGAGCGACCCTTCCTACAGGTGATGCAGGTTAATTGGATGATTTCTTTCAGTGCCACTGTTGACGTCCCCCACTTATCAGACCTCACAGTGGGGGGTGGGGGTGAGGGTTGAGAATTGGAAGGGGGAAGTATTAGGTTAGGTTAGGTTAGGTTAGGTTAGGTTAGGTGTAATGACCCTATGGTATGTAACCCTGAACTAGTGTGTCGATACAAGAAACAATACCTAGAACACACACACACACACACACACACACGCACATACACACAGTCATTAAAAGCGAGAATTTTAGCAGAATTTGTGTGACAGTGTTTGTGAAGAAAGGCGTGAGCTTGAAATTTAGTGAAATAAAACTGTCGAGATTTTGTTTTCATTTGGAAGTATCACCACCACACAAACACCGACACATACAACACCACCACACAAACACCGACACATACACCACCACCACCACACAAACACCGACACATACAACACCACCACACAAACACCGACACATACAACACCACCACACAAACACCGACACATACAACACCACCACACAAACACCGACATATACAACCACCACCACCACACAAACACCGACACATACACCAACACCACACAAACACCGACACATACACCACCACCACACAAACACCGACACATACAACACCACCACACAAACACCGACACATACAACACCACCACACAAACACCGACACATACACCACCACCACACAAACACCGACACATACAACACCACCACACAAACACCGACACATACACCACCACACAAACACCGACACATACAACACCACCACACAAACACCGATACATACAACATCACCACACAAACACCGACACATACCACCACCACCACACAAACACCGACACATACAACACCACCACACAAACACCGACACATACAACACCACCACACAAACATCAACACATACAACACAACAGGTCGTGTAACACAACAGGTCGTACAACACAAGGTAATCAGACGCGGTCCTTGTGTTGAATAGGAATGACCATCTTGGTACAATAAGGGCATATCTCCGCCTCCTGATTAAACACAGGCGGAAAGAAAGGTTTTAAGTGCGTGATTACCACCCTGGTCAAGTGGGGCCTGGACCTTATATGCCCTAACCTAACCTAACCTAACCTAACCTAACCTCACCTCACTCTGCTATGCTACAGGGTTATACATTTGGCAATCCTTGTAGTTATGATCACAACAACTGTACACAGACCGGCCAGTGTGTAGTGGCCATCAAAAGTTTCTTGACACTCGTGGTCGACTCGGTACCAAACCCGAATGATAAACAGCAACGCCATCTATTGACAGACAAGAGCTTCTGAGACACATTCCATCACTTCGGATACACATTCCAGCTGCTCGTAGACTCATTCCAGCAATTTAAACACATTCCATCACTTCAGAGACTCATTCCAGCAGTTCAAAGACTCATTCCAGGAATTTAGACTCATTCCAGCTGCTCGTTGACTCATTCCAGCAATTCAAAGACTCATTCCATCACTTCAGACTCATTCCAGCAGTTTCAAGACTCATTCCAACAACTCACAAAGCAATCACCAAGCTTCACCCACACTGACAACTATGCAAATCTTTTTTTATATAATATTAATTAAAAATAAACCCAGTCGTTGTTTTATTTCGCTAAAAACAATTAATTTCCTGACGTGTTAAGCATACAGGAATAATATTATACTTTGAGGGATAAAATAATATAATACTTTGAGGGATAAAATAATATAATACTTTGAGGAATAAAATAATATAATACTTTGAGGAATAAAATAATATAATACTTTGAGGAATAAAATAATATAATACTTTGAGGAATAAAATAATATAATACTTTGAGGGATAAAATAATATAATACTTTTATCTTTATTTATTTTGGACAGCCAACACAAAGTGATCTTCTGAATCCTGATGAAATGCGAGTTGTTGTTGTTGTTGTTGTTGTTGTTGTTGTTGTTGTGGTTGTTGTTGTTGTGGTTGTTGTTGTTGTGGTTGTTGTTGTTGTTGTTGTGTTGTTGCTTACTTTAAGTTGTGTTGTTAAGATGTTGATTATTTTAAGTTCCAACACACCCTTCCAACACACCCTTTCAACACACCCTTCCAACACACCCTTCCAACACACCCTCTCAACACACCCTTCCAACACACCCTTACAACACACCTTTCCAACACACCCTTCCAACACACCCTTCCAACACACCCTTCCAACACACCCATCCA